>JAHIAM010006046.1:0-21590 GCA_021605205.1 Aegilops longissima | reverse complement strand
CTATATACTCCTCCACCTCCTCCTAGTTAGGGTTAGCGTTGATTTAGCTCATTTGTGAGATAGAGCTTCGCTCATCCATATCGGATCTACTCCACGAGAGACACCGCGGCCCCTCTTCGGAGAAGATCCACCTTGAATTCAAGACCTCCTTTGCGGAGAAGACCATCATCAAGACCTCCTTTGCGGAGAAGACCATCATCAAGACCTCCTCACATAGAAGAACGGCTACCATTTGTATCGTCCTTTGTTGACTTTGGATCATGTATCTCCCTTTGTGTTCATCGATCTAGCACAGGTGTGATTGATCTTGTTTGTTTGAGTGATTCTGTTGTGTTTTCCCCGTGATTTCCCTCGTGCTCTTCCGCTCGTTCTTCGTGTTCCTCGTAGGGACCCTCTCCAAACGTGAAAGATCGTCCACATAGGGTTCCGCCCTACATCACGGAGCTACGGCTACACCAAACACTTTGGCATCTTCGCCAAGTGTTCTCAAGGCATCTTTGCCTTTGGATGTACGGCATGATGAGGACATCAATACCATTGTTACACCCACAGCCCCTACTGCTACATATACTGGACCAATTACTAGAGCTCGCGCACGCCAATTAAATTATCAGGTACTTTCGTTTCTTGGTAATGATTCTAATGTTCATGAGAATAAGATGCTGCCTAAATTGGATACATTTGTTTTGCTTACAAATGAAGGGCCTAGCTTGGAGAAGGATGGACATTGGAGCAAGAACAAGCATGGAGATGATGCCATGCGCAAGGGGAACAAGAACGGAGTTACAAGTGATGATTTCAGGACTTTTAAGCCACCATAATGAGTGCATGAAGCATTGGACGAAATATACAAGATGCCACTTCATAAATTTCGTCCAGAGGCTATTCTAGGTGCTGCGTCACCTTATTATTGGGCCAGGGCCATGCAATTTCGAAATACATAAGCATAGGCTATTTTTAGAGTCCGTATGTGTGGGGAAACAAGAGATAGGGTGATGTAGGGCGGAACCCTATGTGGACGATCTTTCACGTTTGGAGCGGATCCTACGAGGAATCACGAAGAACACGCGGAAGAACAAAGGGGAACACGGAGGAAACGAGAGAGAAATCACTTAACCAACAAGGAATCAATCACACAAGTGCTAGATCACCGAACACAAAGAGATACATATGATCCACAATCAACAAAGGTAAGGATTCACGAGTAGCCGTTCTTCTCCGAGAGGAGGTCTTGATGGGGTCCACCCTAGAAGGGGGTCTTGAATCCGCTTGGGGGATCTTCTCCGTAGAGGTCCTGAGCTCCGAGGAGAAGTAACCAAGTGGATGAGCAAGGCTCTCACACAAACATGAGCTAAACCAAAGCTAACCCTAACTAGGAGGTGGGGGAGTTCTATTTATAGTCTTAGTGAAAAAGGGGGCGAAGTGAAGGGGTACATGGGCCTCATGCCCGAGCCCTGTGCGCAGACAGGCCGGTTGTTCCGGTCGAGGTGGCTGTTGTACCGCTGGCGATCCGGGGTGAGCGGAAGTACCGGTCGAGGAAGGCGGTACTACCACCGGGGTCAGGTGTTGGCTTCTGCAGCTGGTCGTCGGGGTCCCCAGCGGTTGTACCGGTCGTGGGGCCGGTAGTTCCGGTCATTTGGGATTTACCGGTACATCCGGTGCTGTACCGGCCTTGCACCGCTTGATCACCGAATGGCGGCCGGTTGTTGGCCGGTAGTACGCCGGTTGTTCCGTCCGGCCGGTTGTTGGGCGGTTGTACCGGTCCTTCAGGTGGGGCCGAATGCTTCCTTGATCTTGATGTCCGTCTTGCACCGTTCCTTCTCCTTGGTTGCTTACATGGTACCTGAGCACACAAAGCATCTCCGTTTGAGGTAGTAGCCATGTCTCAAGTGGGTCAAAGTGAAGTTCAACAAGGAGAGAGTTAACCTCGGATTGAATAGCACATGCTCGAGCCCTCGTCGTGGGTCCTCGTGGGGTTGGATGTGTCGATGTAGAGTCCATGGGGATGATGGAAGGATGCTCCGCATCATCTCCCCTCCCTTGGGAAAGATCCGACCTCGGATCAAAATCTTCATCACCATGGAAAGGCGAGAGGTCTTTGACGTTGAAGATGTCGCTCACGGTGTACTTGTCTCGTGGGAGTTCAATCTTGTAGACGTTGTCGTTGTAGCGTGCTAGCACCTTGAAGGGTCCGTCGGCTCGCGGGAGAAGCTTGGACTTGCGTTCGTTGGGGAAGCGGTCCTTGTGAAGGTGTAGCCACACGAGGTCTCCAATGTTGAATGTCTTGGGCTGCTTGTTGACGTTGAGCTTGGACGCTAGTCGTTGTACTTAGTGCTCGATGGTGTGCCTTGTATCCTCATGCATCTTCTTGATGTAGCTTGCTCGTGCACTCGCATCCATGTTGGTGCGCTCTTGTAGAGGGAGAGGTAGAATGCCCAATGGGGACAACGGGTTGAAGCAATAGACGACCTCGAAGGGGGACTTGCCGGTAATCGAATGTCTTGCACGGTTGTAGGCGTACTCGGCGATGGGTAGACACGCCTCCCACTCCTTGATGTTCCTCTTGATCAAGACACGAAGTAGAGTGGATAGTGTCCGGTTCGTCACCTCCGTTTG
The DNA here is from genome assembly GCA_021605205.1 of Aegilops longissima. Classification (NCBI taxonomy): domain Eukaryota; kingdom Viridiplantae; phylum Streptophyta; class Magnoliopsida; order Poales; family Poaceae; genus Aegilops; species Aegilops longissima. Next base: position 18,974 of record JAHIAM010006046.1, on the reverse strand, counting down.
GCCGTCGGTTTGAGGATGGTATGCCGATGAGAACAAGAGCTTGATTCCGAGCTTGGAGCATAGCGTCTTCCAAAAGTAACTCAAGAACTTGACGTCACGATCGGAGACGATTGTCTTTGGTGCTCCATGGAGTCGCAAGATTTCCCTACAAAAGAGATTTGCAACATGTGAAGCATCGTCTATCTTGTTGCAAGGAATGAAATGTGCCATCTTAGAAAATCTATCCACAACAACAAACACGATATCCTTTCCATTTTGAGTTCTAGGCAAACCAAGTACAAAATCCCTACCAATGTCTTCCCATGGTTGATAAGGAATAGGAAGAGGCATGTAAAGACCATGAGATTGAGCTTTAGACTTAGCTTTGCGACATGTATAGCATCGGGTGGTGAAGCGTGAGACGTCGCGGAACATCTTGGGCCAAAAATAGTTGTTGGAGAGCGTGGCGAATGTCTTGTCGCGTCCGAAATGTCCCATGAGTCCGCCTCCATGAGCCTCTTGCAAAAGGAGCAAACGAAGAGAAGACTCGGAATGCACAGTTTGTTAGCTCTCATAAGATAACCATCCTTGATGTAATATTGTTCCCAAGAAGTATCGCCAAACATTTAGCATAATGAATAGCAAAAGATGGATCATGCTCATACAAGTCTTTTATATGCTCAAAACCAATAACATTCAACTCAAGTTGAGTGACAAGCATGCATATGCGTGAAAGTGCATCGGCAACTACATTTTCTTTACCCTTAATGTACTTGATCACATAAGGAAAAGATTCAATAAATTCACTCCAGTTTGCATGACGCTTGTTCAACTTAGTTTGACCTTTGAGGTACTTAAGTGTTTCATGATCGGTATGGATGACAAACTCATGAGGTCTAAGGTAATGTTCCCAAACATGTAGCACACGCACTAAAGCATACAATTCTTTGTCATAGATGGGATAATTAAGTTGAGCACCGAAGAGTTTTTCACTAAAATAAGCAATGGCTCGTTTTTCTTGCATCAAAACTCTGCCAATTCCGGTCCCACTTGAATCACAATGAACCTCCAAAGTTTTGTCAAAATTGGGCAAAGCAAGAATCGGAGCATGAGTAAGCAAAGACTTGAGCTCATCAAAAGTGGTTGATTGCAAAGTTCCCCAAACAAAGGGAGTATTCTTCTTACTCAAGGCATGCAAAGGAGCGGCAATTGTGCTAAAATCTTTCACAAAACGACGATAAAAACCCGCAAGACCAAGAAAACTTCGCACTTGTTGCAAATTGGTGAGTTGGGGCCAAGTTTTAATTGCTTCAATTTTAGATTCATCAACATGGACACCCTTTGAGGATACTACAAAACCCAAGAAAACCACTTTGTCAACGCCAAAAGTGCATTTTTTTCAAGTTTGCATAAAGGCTTTCCTTGCGAAGAGTTCGCAACACAGATTTTACATGATTGATGTGCTCTTTCATGGTTTTGCTAAACACAAGAATATCATCAAAGTAAACCACAACGAAGATTCCAATGTAAGGTCTAAGCACATGCTGCATAAGACGCACGAAAGTTCCGGGTGCTTCTGACAAACCCATAGGCATCACTAACCACTCATACAAGCCAAATTTGGTTTTGAAAGCAGTTTTCCATCCATCACCTTCTTGAATGCGGATTTGATAATAGCCACTTTTAAGATCAATTTTTGAGAAAAAGTTGGCTCCAATAAGTTCATCAAGCATATCATCTAAGCGAGGAATGGGATGCCTATAGCGAACGGTAATAGCATTTATAGGTCTACAATCAGAGCACAAGCGGAAACTTCCATCGGGCTTAGGCACAAGTATAACGGGAACGGCACAAGGGCTTAGGCTTTCACGTACATGACCGTTGTCGATGAGTTGTTGTACTTGCCGTTGAATCTCCTTGGTTTCTTCTGGATTGACTCGGTATGGAGCTTTGTTTGGTAGAGGCGCCCGGGGATGAGGTCGATTCGATGCTCAATGCCTCAAGAGGAGGTAGACCCGAGGTAGCTCATCGGGAAAATATCTTGGAATTCCTGCAAAAGAGATTTAAACACTAAAGGTAGCTCATGAGAGGTGTTAGTTGTTGGGTCTCCATCCTTGCACACAAGGACAAAGTGCATCACACTAGATGGGTTCTCACCTACTTCTCTCATCTCACTTTTGGTGGCAAATAGGATGAGGTTTTTCTCTAGGCTAAGAGGCGCCAAGTTTGGCTTGTGGCTCTCACTCACTTTTGGTGGATCACTTTCTCACTTTTGTCTCTATGATGGGTGGCTTGCTTGTCGGCTATCACTTGACTAGGAGACATAGGTCGTAGCACATATTCCTTCCCTTTCATCTTGAAGCTATAGTGATTGGTGCGCCCATTGTGGATGACACCACGGTCGAATTGCCATGGTCGACCTAGAAGTAGGTGGCAAACCGTCATTGGGACCACATCACACTCCAACGTGTCTTCATAAGCACCAATTTTGAAGGAGACTTGGACCGTATGCTCGACTCGTAGTGCCGGAGTCACTTAGCCATTGAACCTTCTAGGGTTGCGGGTGCGTCCTCTTGACCAATTGAAGTTTGGAACATAGTTCTTCACTTGCCAAGTTGTGGCAACTACCTCCATCGATGATGACCTTGACAGATCTTCCGTTTATGCCGGCCTTTGTGTGGAAGATGTGGCATCTTTGGTCGTCTTCTTGTTGATGTTGAAGAGTCAAGACCTTGGAGACAACGAGAGCGGGGCTCGAATCCTCATCGCAAAAGACTTGCTCATCTTCATCTTCGTTCACTCGCCGGTGCATGGCCACTTGCTCAAGGGCTTCCATCTCCTCATCACTCATTAAGTCATATGTGCCGTCGTCGTTGAGGATCATGGTCCGCTTGTTGGTGCATTCGTAGGACTTGTGGCCTCGACCGCCGCAAGTGAAACACTTGAAGGAGCTTGTTTTGATGGTCTCATCGGTCGGAGTAGATGATGAAGCACGCGGCTTGAAGTTGCTTGTAGTAGGAGGAGGACGACTTGAACTTGTCGAATTTCTCTTGTAACTCGACTTGTCGTCGTTGTTTGTAGAAGGTTTGGTTGATGTAGATGTTGGAGGAGGTGTTGAAGCTTGGTTGTTGGAGAAGTCGTAGGTCTTAGATGAGTACTTGGCGTACTTGAAGTCATCTTGCACTTGATGTTCTGCCTTTGTAGCTTGATGTACGAGCTCAATGAGGGTGGAGTATGGTTGGAAGTCGGCGATCTTCTTGATGGGATGATTGAGTCCATTCAAGAAATGTGTCATAGTTTTCTCATCATCTTCCTTGACATTTGCTCGAATCATGGCTATCTCCATTTCCTTATAGTATTCTTCAACACTCTTTGTTCCTTGCTTGAGAAGTTGGAGTTTCGTGAAGAGGTCGCGGTTGTAGTAGGTTGGCAGAAAACGTGCTCGCATGACATCCTTCATTTGAGCCCAAGTGGTGATTGGAGGTTCACCTCTTGCTTGTCGTCGCTCAATGATTTGTTCCCGCCATATGAGCACATAGTCTTGGAACTCAAGTGATGCCATAGCTATTTTCTTTGCTTCATCGTAGTTGTGCAACCGGAAGATTTTGTCAACCTTCAATGCCCATGAGAGGTAGTCTTCGGGGTCATTGCTTCCATTGAACTTGGGCATGGTGAATTTTAGCTTGCCGTAGCGTTGCTCTTCATTGTGTTGTTGGCGATGTTGATGATGACGCCCTTGACGTGGATTGCAATCGTCTTAATGTTGCTCTTGGCGTGGAGGAAGACCATGATCAACTTGCTCTTGTTGAACTTGAGGTTGAAGTGGAGCTTGACGAGCTTGTTGTTGTCCATGAGGTTGGTAGTTCCTCTCTTGGATTTCTTCTCGAAGGGCTTCCTCTTGGTTGCGCCGTTCACGATTGCGGTTGGCGAAGGCTCGACTTGATTCTTGAAGGGCACGTTGCGCCTCAAGAGCTTGCGCTTCACGTTGTTGTTGTTGTTGAAGACGTTGAGCCTTGTCGTCTTGTTCGTCTTGGTGTAGACGCACTCGCTCTTCCTCTTGGCGCCGTAGTCGTTGTCGTTCCCGGGCTTGAGCAAAAGCGTCTTGGTTTGATTGAGGACGAGGGACTTGATCATCAACTTGCTCTTGTGAATGCTTGTCATGTAGCGGGTTGCGAGATGCATGACGGTCTTGACGTGCGGCACGACGAAGAGTGTTCGAAGTAGGTGTACTTGAGTCGTAGAAGGTGTCGTCGGAGTGTCGATTCAAGCGGCTCCGTCTTAATGATGAAGAAGTGGAATGATGCCGGTTTCTCATCAAGGCGCGGATCTCGTCCATTCTTGCATCATTCTCTTGCTTGTGAGCGTTGAACTTGTTGTCGAAGTAGTCTCTTGTACGTTGCTCGGAGAGTCGCAAGTCGGTGGCGAGATTGACGATGCGGTCGCTCATTGCTTGTTGTTCTTGGTGCAACGCTTGTTGTGCACCAAAGAGGTGGTTCTTGGTGACGTATGATGACGTGTCGTTGTCTTGTTCGATGAAGAGTGGGTTGGTAGAAGTACTTGGCCTATCCATCATTCCAAGCAAAAATGTGAGTGGTAGAAGGAGAAGAACTTATACCAATGTACCTTTGACCGATGTTGATGATGAATCAAGTTCACTCAAATGCGGATAATGAAATAGCACTATTGGTACCAATCCTTGTCGGTTCTCACACCTACACAAATAAAAGCTTATGGTGGAGCTTGGTGAGGATGGTGGCACAAAATTTGATGCAATTGTAAGTGAGCATCAATAATGTTGGAGAAGGTACACAAATTTGCAACTGCAACAAGTAGACCAAGCAACTGGTGGCACACGGAAACACACACGCAAATAGATAAGTGGGATTGTGCAAACCAAAAGTGAGCCAAAATGTGGAATCCACGAAAATGCTCTTGTTGCACAATACTAGAGAGACGCTAGCACGATTGCACAATAGGCGGACACGGAACTTGTGCACAACCTACTATGCAAAAAATGCAACTATCTCTATCCCATGTATGCTATATGTATGGTATTTCGGTGCTATGATCCAAGATGATCCGATATGACAATCTTAATGTAGTATGATGCTATGGTTCTTGCTCATAAGCTCTTTGCTTATCTTTCCTATTTACTTAAAAGCTTGTGTGGCTCTTTCACTTTTGAGCTCTTTTCTCATGCAAAACTTCACGGACCAAGATAGCAATTGTGCATGCTATGACAACTTTGTGACACACAAATGGATCCCAAGATATGCACCACGGTGGTATGGTATGTATGCTATGGAGTATGATCACTAATGTGCACAAGTCACGTTGCCGGCAATACTCAATGGCTAGTCTCGATAGGTAAGCTACGCAAAAATAAGGTCATGTGGGTATCAATGTAATTGCAAGATATGACAAAGATGTCGTCGAAGTTACCGTCCTTGGCGATGATGAGACCCTTGCGAAGTTGAGCCGTGGTGATGTTGACGTCGAACCGTACCTATATAGCCGAAACACAATAGGACACGGGAACCACAACTCAAATTCTCAAATACCAAAAGCAACAATGGTGGAAACGGAAAGTGGTGGTGGATGGGGGATGTCAATAGCTTCTCAACGAGCTAAAGAACGCGAAAATCGGACTTCGGATGTGGAAGTTATGCTGAAATTGGTGAAACTCAGAATGCTGAAATTGGCCTGGGCGGTAGTACCGCTCGAACGGGCGGTTGTACCGCTTGAGGTACTCAGCGGTGGTACCGCTCGAAGGGGCGGTTGTACCGCTCATGTCGGGATTCGACACAGAACGAAACGGGGCGCGAATTTGTGGCGGAAATGGAGGATTTCGGGGGCAAAATTGGGTGGATTTCGTGGAAGGAAAGAGGTGGGGAGGTGGGGAAAGCTAGATCCACACGCAGCAACACAAATCCATGGACCAAATCCAACAAAATTTCATCACACCAACAAATCACAAAAAAAATTGGGGCTATTTTTGGTGGGGAATTTTCGGAATTAGGACAAAAACAACAAAATCAAGCTAGAAAACACGGGGTAGGGGCTCCAAAAACGTGATCAACGTGGCTCATGATACCAAGATGATGTAGGGCAGAACCCTATGTGGACGATCTTTCAGGTTTTGAGCGGATCCTACGGGGAATCACGAAGAACACGCGGAAGAACAAAAGGGAACACGGAGGAAATGAGAGAGAAATCACTTAACCAACAAGGAATCAATCACACAAGTGCTAGATCACCGAACACAAAGAGATACATATGATCCACAATCAACAAAGGTAAGGATACACGAGTAGCCGTTCTTCTCCGAGAGGAGGTCTTGATGGGGTCCACCCTAGAAGGGGGTCTTGAATCCGCTTGGGGGATCTTCTCCGTAGAGGTCCTGAGCTCCGAGGAGAAGTAACCAAGTGGATGAGCAAGGCTCTCACACAAACATGAGCTAAACCAAAGCTAACCCTAACTAGGAGGTGGGGGAGTTCTACTTATCGTCTTATTGAAAAAGGGGGCGAAGTGAAGGGGTACATGGGCCTCATGCCCGAGCCCTGTGCGCAGACAGGCCGGTTGTTCCGGTCGAGGTGGTGGTTGTACCGCTGGCGATCTGGGGTGAGCGGAAGTACCGGTCGAGGAAGGCGGTACTACCGCCGGGGTCAGGTGTTGGCTTCTGCAGCTGGTCGTCGGGGTCCCAGCGGTTGTACCGGTCGTGGGGCCGGTAGTTTCGGTCATTTGGGATTTACCAGTACATCCGGTGCTGTACCGGCCTTGCACCGCTTGATCACCGAATGGCGGCCGGTTGTTGGCCGGTAGTAGGCCGGTTGTTCCGCCCGGCCGGTTGTTGGGCGGTTGTACCGGTCCTTCCTGGTGGGGCCGAATGCTTCCTTGATCTTGATGTCCGTCTTGCACCGTTCCTTCTCCTTGGTTGCTTACATGGTACCTGAGCACACAAAGCATCTCCGTTTGAGGTAGTAGCCATGTCTCAAGTGGGTCAAAGTGAAGTTCAACAAGGAGAGAGTTAACCTCGGATTGAATAGCACGTGCTCGAGCCCTCGTCGTGGGTCCTCGTGGGATTGGATGTGTCGATGTAGAGTCCATGGGGATGATGGAAGGATGCTCCGCATCATAGGGGTAGTTTCGGACCCCTCCACCAAGGGCCACGAAATTCACCCCCTCTTGCTCCATATATACAGCCCTTAGGGCACCGTTTAGACTTTGGGTTTTGTTTCGATTAAAAGTTTGCCATAGCTGCAACTTCGCGTACTTCGTTTGTGTTCAACGACCAGACAAAGGCGTCACAGAACCCCACCTTGATCAATAAAGCTTTCCTCTTATATTCGCGATATCCAGATTGCAATCTTAGTTTCTTGTTTGTTCTTCGTTTGCCTGCAGGAAACAGACCTTGCGTACTTCGTTGTCTACAGACCCACGGGCAGCAAAGGAGAAAAGGGACAAAGGTTTAGATAGATCATACAGTTTGCAGATATGTATGTTGACAAAGGTTTATCTGAAACACGTATGGTTCTAGACTAGCCTGATTTATCCGCAAACAGTGTTCTGGAAAGGGACAATAAACACGCGGAGTACTTTTATATGAAAGAAAACAGAGAGCTCGTAGAGTTTGACTCTATTAATTTATAAATAAAAAAGATTATCGACATGCATGGCACATGAAACTTGATTTATCTAAATCAGCTGCACAATTATATATAGTTGGATGGACATGCACAGGCACAATCATATATAGTTGGATTAACTCAGCTGGAAGGACCAAAGAGTGGCCCTGTGTACAGCCTGCCTATCCTAATCAGATCTTTGACCTTGATCTCTCATAGGAATTGTCTCTCTTGGGTGTGGGGCATGTGAGTGTGGGGAATTTTTGGACTTTTTCTTCTTTTCCCTTGAACCCAAAAATAGGGGAGAACAGTTGAATCTTTGGAGGCATTTCAGATTTGCTTTATCATGAGCTAACAAACTGTTCAAGGAATAATTCTTTAAAGAAAGATGCTTTCCAGATTACAAACTAATAATTCGTCAAGACAAACAAACCAATGTATAGGCTGGCCTGCCAGTATAACGAATCAATTCTCCAGCTCAACAAGTGGTGATATGAGGCATAACAATTGATAAATATCAAGAAGAACACTTAATACATAGAATGAAGCAGAGACCACGGGGCGGATCAGCTCGCAAATATTTCAAAAGCAGAGCAAAACAGGTCGGGACCAAAACAAGTGTCAAGGTAAAACATTCTAGTACCTTCATTCATGAGTGACGAACAACTCAAAATTCAGGTACTTCTCAAGTTCAGAAACTAGCGCAATGGTACAAAGTCCTCTAATTACCAATCTGGAAGCACTCTAGTACCTTTGCTGAGGTAACATATGAAAGCAGAAGAAATGTCTAATTGATAACGCACCGTTTTCTTTTTTTTCAAATTCATGTATTGTACTTGATGCGGAGCATCCCTCGCTCATCCCCATGGACGTGCCTACATCTCCCTCAACGCCACTAGGACCCATGACAAGAGCCCGAGCTAAGGCTATCGAAGATAAGGTGAATTCGCTCCTCTCCGAACTCCCTCTTCCTACTCACGAGACATGGCTACTACCTCATTCGGAGACTCTATGTGTAATCAGGTACATGGAGGTGAGCCAAGGATCAACCACTTGCGAGAGCCAAGACGGCGAGGACTCCAAGCATATTGAAGAAGAAGAAGAGATGCTGCTGAAGGCACAGGCACCGGACGTCGGACGTCCGGAACCTTCCGGACGTCCGACGAGTCCCAGGACCCGGACGACCGGACTCTCCGGACGTCTGGCACTTTGCCACCCGAACACAAACTACGGACGACCGAAGCCTCCGGACGTCCGACCGACGCACGCCCGAACCGAATCTACGGACGACCGACAACTTCCGGACGTCCGGACCGTCACGAAGCCCCGGACGACCGACCCTCTACGGACGTCCGACGCACCAACGACAGAACTGATTCTACGGACGTCCGAGCCCGTCTGGACGTCCGGACCGTCCCGAGCCTCCGGACGTCCGACGCCTTCCGGACGTCCGACGCCTGTGTGTTGACTTCGTTTGGGCCGCAGCCCTTGTACCCCTTCGCCCCCTAGACTATATATACTCCTTCTTCCCCAACTTTCTAGGGTTAGCTTTGGTTTAGCTCATGTTTGTGTGAGAGCCTTGCTCATCCACTTGGTTACTTCTCCTCGGAGCTCAGGACCTCTACGGAGAAGATCCCCCAAGCGGATTCAAGACCCCCTTCTAGGGTGGACCCCATCAAGACCTCCTCTCGGAGAAGAACGGCTACTCGTGTATCCTTACCTTTGTTGATTGTGGATCATATGTATCTCTTTGTGTTCGGTGATCTAGCACTTGTGTGATTGATTCCTTGTTGGTTAAGTGATTTCTCTCTCGTTTCCTCCGTGTTTCCCTTTGTTCTTCCGCGTGTTCTTCGTGATTCCCTGTAGGATCCACTCCAAACGTGAAAGATCGTCCACATAGGGTTCCACCCTACATCATCTTGGTATCATGAGCCACGTTGATCACGTTTTTGGAGCCCCTACCCCTCTTTTTCTAGCTTGATTTTGTTGTTTTCGTCCTAATTCCGAAAATTCCCCACCAAAAATAGCCCCAATTTTTTTTGTGATTTGTTTGTGAGTTGAGATTTTCTTGGATTTGGTCCATGAATTTCAATTGCTACGTGTGGATCTAGCTTTTCCCTCCTTCCCCACCCTTTTCCATCCACAAAATCACTCGATTTCGACCTCACAATTTCCTTCTTCCCCGAAATCTCGCTGTTCTTCCCGAGCCCGATTTTTGCCCAGTCTCCGGACGACCGGAAACGGTCGGACGTCCGACGAGGTCCGGACGACCGTAAAGGTCCGGACGTCCGTAAAACTCTGACGAAACTGAACATTGTCAGTTCGCCACAACCACAGCCCCACCTTCCACCACATCTTCCAAAACCACATACTCCACCATCCTCCCCAATACATCCTATGACGATTTTACCACATTTTGGTCCTTGAGATTTTGAGTTGTGGCTTCCGTATCCTCTTGTGTTTCGGCTATCTAGGTGCGGTTCGATTTCATCATCACCACGGCTCAACTTCGCAAGGGTCTCATCATCGCCAAGGACGGTAACTTCGACGACATCTTTGTCATACCTTACAATTGCATTGATACCCACATGGCCTTATTTTTGCGTAGCTTACCCATCGAGACTAGCCATTGAGTATTGCCGGCAACGTGACTTGTGCACATTAGTGATCATACTCCATAGCATACATACCATACCACCGTGGTGCATATATTGGGATCCATTGGTGTGTCACAAAGTTGTCATAGCATACACAATTGCTATCTTGGTCCGTTAAGTTTTGCATGAGAAAAGAGCTCAAAAGTGACAGAGCCACCCAAGCTTTTAAGCAAAGAGGAAAGATAAGCAAAGAGCTTATGAGCAAGAACCATAGCATCATACTACATTAAGATTGTCATATTGGATCATCTTGGATCATCGCATCAAATACCATACATATAGCATAATGGGATAGAGATAGTTGCATTTTTGCATAGTAGGTTGTGCACAAGTTCCAGATCCGCCTATTGTGCAATCGTGCTAGCGTCTCTCTAGTATTGTGCAACAAGAGCATTTTCGTGGATTCCACATTTTGGCTCACTTTTGGTTTGCACAATCCCACTTATCTATTTGCGTGTGTGTTTCCGTGTACCACTATTTGCTTGGTCTACTTGTTGCATTTGCAAATTTGTGTACCTTTTCCAACATTATTGACGCTCACTTACAATTGCATCAAATTTTGTGCCACCATCCTCACCAAGCTCCACCATAAGCTTTTACTTGTGTAGGTGTGAGAACCGACAAGGATTGGTACCAATAGTGCTATTTCATTATCCGCATTTGAGTGAACTTGATTCATCATCAACATCGGTCAAAGGTACATTGGTATAAGTTCGTCTCCTTCTACCACTCACATTTTTGCTTGGAATGATGGATAGGCCAAGTACTTCTACCAACCCACTCTTCATCGAACAAGACGACGACATGTCATCATACGTCACCAAGAACCACCTCTTTGGTGCACAACGAGCGTTGCACCAAGAACAACAAGCAATGAGCGACCGCATCGACAATCTCGCCACCGACTTGCGACTCTCCGAGCAACGTACAAAAGACTACTTCGACAACAAGTTCGACGCTCACAAGCAAGAGAATGATGCAAGAATGGACGAGATCCGCGCCTTGATGAGAAAACGGCATCATTCCACTTCTTCATCCTCAAGACGAAGCCGCTCGAGTAGACACTCCGACGACACCTTCTACGACTCAAGTACACCTACTTCGAACACTCTTTGTCGTGCCGCACGTCAAGACCGTCATGCATCTCGCAACCCGCTACATGACAAGCATTCACAAGAGCAAGTTGATGAGCAAGTACCTCGTCCTCAATCAAACCAAGACGCTTTTGCTCAAGCTCGAGAACGACAATGACTACGGCGCCAAGAGGAAGAACGAGCGTGTCTACACCAAGACGAACAAGACGCCAAGGCTCAACGTCTTCAACAACAACAACGTGAAGCGCAAGCTCTTGAGGCGCATCGTGCCCTTCAAGAATCAAGTCGAGCCTTCGCCAACCGCAATCGCGAACGGCGCAATCAAGAGGAAGCCCTTCGAGAAGAAATCCAAGAGAGGAACTACCAACCTCATGGACAACGTCAAGTTCCTCAAGCTCCTCCACAAGCTCGTCAGGCTCCACTTCAACCTCAAGTTCAACAAGAGCAAGTTGATCATGGTCTTCCTCAACGCCAAGAGCAACATGAAGACGATTGCAATCCACGCCAAGGGCGCCATCATCAACATCGCCAACAACACAATGAAGAGCAACGCTACGGCAAGCTAAAATTCACCATGCCCAAGTTAAATGGAAGCAATGACCCCGAAGACTACCTCTCATGGGCATTGAAGGTTGACAAAATCTTCCGGTTGCACAACTACGATGAGGCGAAGAAAATCGCTATGGCATCACTTGAGTTCCAAGACTATGTGCTCATATGGTGGGAACAAATCATTGAGTGACGACAAGCAAGAGGTGAACCTCCAATCACCACTTGGGCTCAAATGAAGGATGTCATGTGAGCACGTTTTGTGCCAACCTACTACAACCGCGACCTCTTCAAGAAACTCCAACTTCTCAAGCAAGGAACAAAGAGTGTTGAAGAATACTACAAGGAAGTGGAGATAGCCATGATTCGAGCCAATGTCAAGGAAGATGATGAGCAAACTATGGCACGTTTCTTGAATGGACTCAATCATCCCATCAAGAAGATCGCCGACTTCCAACCATACTCCACCCTCATTGAGCTCGTACATCAAGCTACAAAGGCGGAACGTCAAGTGCAAGATGACTTCAAGTACGCCAAGTACTCATCCAAGACCTACGGCTTCTCCAACAACCAAGCTTCAACACCTCCTCCAACATCTACATCAACCAAACCTTCTACAAACAACGACGACAAGTCGAGTTACAAGAGAAATTCGACAAGTTCAAGTCGTCCTCCTCCAACTACAAGCAACCTCAAGCCGCGTGCTTCATCATCTACTCCGACCGATGAGACAATCAAAACAAGCTCCTTCAAGTGTTTCACTTGTGGCGGCCGAGGCCACAAGTCCTACGAATGCACCAACAAGCGCACCATGATCCTCAACGACGACGACACATATGACTCAATGAGTGATGAGGAGATGGAAGCCCTTGAGCAAGTGGCCATGCACCGGTGAGTGAATGAAGATGAAGATGATCAAGTCTTTTGCGATGAGGATTCGAGCCCCGCTCTCATTGTCTCCAAGGTATTGACTCTTCAACATCAACAAGAAGACGACCAAAGATGCCACATCTTCCACACAAAAGCTGACATCAACAGAAGGTCCGTCAAGGTCATCATTGATGGAGGAAGTTGCCACAACTTGGCAAGTGAAGAACTATGTTCCAAACTTCATTTGGTCAAGAGGAAGCACCCGCACCCCTACAAGGTTCAATGGCTAAGTGACTCCGGCACTATACGAGTCAAGCATACGGTCCAAGTCTCCTTCGAAATTGGTGCTTATGAAGACACTTTGGAATGTGATGTGGTCCCAATGACGGTTTGCCACCTCCTTCTAGGTCGACCATGGCAATTCGACCGTGGCGTCATCCACAATGGGCGCACCAATCACTATAGCTTCAAGATGAAAGGAAAGGAACATGTGCTACGACCTATGTCTCCTAGTCAAGTGATAGCCGACAAGCAAGCCACCCATCATAGAGACAAAAGTGAGAAAGTGATCCACCAAAAAGTGAGTGAGAGCCACAAGCCAAACTTGAGCGCCTCTTCGCCTAGAGAGAAAAACCTCATCCTATTTGCCACCAAAAGTGAGATGAGAGAAGTGTGCGAGAACCCATCTAGTGTGATGCACTTTGTCCTTGTGTGCAAGGATGGAGACCCAACAACTAACACCTCTCATGAGCTACCTTTAGTGTTTAAATCTCTTTTGCAGGAATTCCAAGAGATTTTCCCTGATGAGCTACCTCCGGGCCTACCTCCTCTTTGAGGCATTGAGCATCGAATCGACCTCATCCCCGGAACGCCTCTACCAAACAAAGCTCCATACCGAGTCAATCCCGAAGAAACCAAGGAGATTCAACGGCAAGTACAACAACTCATCGACAACGGTCATGTACGTGAAAGCCTAAGCCCTTGTGCCGTTCCCGTTATACTTGTGCCTAAGCCCGATGGAAGTTTCCGCTTGTGTTCCGATTGTAGACCTATAAATGCCATTACCGTTCGCTATAGGCATCCCATTCCTCGCTTAGATGATATGCTTGATGAACTTAGTGGAGCCAACTTTTTCTCAAAAATTGACCTTAAAAGTGGCTATTATCAAATCCGCATACAAGAGGGAGATGAATGGAAAACTGCTTTCAAAACCAAGTTTGGTTTATATGAGTGGTTAGTGATGCCTATGGGTCTTTCGGAGGCTCCCGGTACTTTCGTGCGTCTTATGCATCATGTGCTTCGTCCTTACATTGGAGTCTTTGTTGTGGTTTACTTCAACGATATTCTTGTGTTTAGCAAAACCATGAAAGAACATCTTAATCATGTTCGGACTGTTTTGCAAACCCTTCGCAAGGAAAGTCTTTACGCAAACATGAAAAAATGCACATTTGGTGTTGACAAAGTGGTTTTCTTGGGTTTTGTAGTATCCTTAAAGGGTGTCCATGTTGATGAATCTAAAATTGAAGCAATTAAACCTTGGCCCCAACCCACCAATTTGCAACAAGTGCGTAGCTTTCTTGGTCTTGCGGGTTTTTATCGTCGCTTTGTGAAAGATTTTAGCACAATTGCCGCTCCTTTAAATGCCTTGAGTAAGAAGAATACTCCCTTTGTTTGGGGAACTTTGCAATCAACCGCTTTTGATGAGCTCAAGTCTTTGCTTACTCATGCTCCGATTCTTGCTTTGCCTAATTTTGACAAGACTTTTGAGGTTCATTGTGATGCAAGTGGTACCGGAATTGGCGGAGTTTTGATGCAAGAAAAACGAGCCATTGCTTATTTTAGTGAAAAACTCTCCGGTGCTCAACTTAATTATCCCATCTATGACAAAGAATTGTATGCTTTAGTGCGTGTGCTACATGTTTGGGAACATTACCTTAGACCTCATGAGTTTGTCATCCATACCGATCATGAAACGCTGAAGTACCTCAAAGGTCAAACTAAGTTGAACAAGCGTCATGCCAAATAGAGTGAATTTATTGAATCTTTTCCTTATGTGATCAAGTACATTAAGGGTAAAGAAAATGTAGTTGCCGACGCGCTTTCACGCATATGCATGCTTGTCACTCAACTTGAGTTGAATGTTATTGGGTTTGAGCACATCAAAGACTTGTATGCTAATGATCCATCTTTTGCTATCCCTTATGATAAGTGTTTGACGCATACTTCTTGGGAACAATATTACATCAAGGATGATTATCTTATGAGAGCTAACAAGCTATGCATTCCCGAGTCTTCTCTTCGCTTGCTCCTTTTGCAAGAGGCTCATGGAGGCGGACTCATGGGACACTTTGGACGTGACAAGACATTCGCCACGCCTCCAACAACTACTTTTGGCCCAAGATGTTCCACGACGCCTCACGCTTCACCAACCGTTGTTTCTACATGCCGCAAAGCTAAGTCTAAAGCTCAATCCCACGGTCTTTACATGCCCCTTCCTATTCCTTATCAACCTTGGGAAGACATTAGCATGGACTTTGTACTTGGTTTGCCTAGAACTCAAAATGGAAAGGACTCCGTGTTTGTTGTTGTGGATAGATTTTCTAAGATGGCACATTTCATTCCTTGCAACAGGATAGACGATGCTTCACATGTTGCAAATCTCTTTTGTAGGGAAATCTTGCGACTCCATGGAGTACCAAAGACAATCGTCTCCGATCGTGACGTCAAGTTCTTGAGTTACTTTTCGAAGACCCTATGCGCCAAGCTCGGAATCAAGCTCTTGTTCTCATCGGCATACCATCCTCAAACCGACGGCTAAACAGAGGTGACGAACCGCACACTATCCACTCTACTTTGTGTCTTGATCAAGAAGAACATCAAGGAGTGGGAAGCATGTCTAGCCATCGCCGAGTACGCCTACAACCGTGCAAGACATTCGACTACTGGCAAGTCCCCTTCGAGGTCGCTCACGGCTTCAACCCGTTGTCCCCATTGGACATTCTACCTCTTCCTCTACAAGAGCGCACCAACATGGATGCGAGTGCACGGCAAGCTACATCAAGAATATGCATGAGGATACAAGACAAACCATCGAGCGCCAAGTACAACGACTAGCGTCCAAGCTCAACGTCAACAAGCAACCCATGGTCTTCAACATTGGTGATCTAGTGTGGCTACACCTTCGCAAGGAACGCTTCCCCAAAGAACGCAAGTCCAAGCTTCTTCCTAGAGCCGATGGACCTTTCAAGGTGCAAGCACGCTACAACGACAACGCCTACAAGATTGACCTACCTCGAGACAAGTACAATGTGAGCGACATCTTCAACGTCAAGGACCTCGCACCTTACCATGGAGATGAAGCTTTTGATCCGAGGTCGGATCTCTCCCAAGGGGGGGGGGGAGATGATGTGGAGCATCCCTCGCTCATCCCCATGGACGTGCCTACATCTCCCTCAACGCCACTGGGACCCGTGACAAGAGCCCGAGCTAAGGCTATTGAAGATAAGGTGAATTCGCTCCTCTCCGAACTCCCTCTTCCTACTCACGAGACATGGCTACTACCTCATTCGGAGACTCTATGTGTAATCAGGTACATGGAGGTGAGCCAAGGATCAACCACTTGCGAGAGCCAAGATGGCGAGGACTCCAAGCATATTGAAGAAGAAGAAGAGATGTTGCTGAAGGCACAGGCACCGGACGTCCGACGCCTTCCGGATGTCCGACGAGTCCCAGGACCCGGACGACCGGACTCTCCGGACGTCCGACACTTTGCCACCCGAACCAAAACTACGGACGACCGAAGCCTCCGGACGTCCGACCGGCGCACGCCCGAACCGAATCTACGGACGACCGACAACTTCCGGACCGTCACGAAGACCCGGACGACCGACCCTCTCCGGACGTCCGACGCACCCACGACAGAACTAATTCTACGGACGTCCGAGCCCGTCCAGACGTCCGGACCATCCCGAGCCTCCGGACGTCCGACGCCTGTGTGTTGATTTCGTTTGGGCTGCAGCCCTTGTACCCCTTCGCCGCCTAGACTATATATACTCCTTCTTCCCCAACTTTCTAGGGTTAGCTTTGGTTTAGCTCATGTTTGTGTGAGAGCCTTGCTCATCCAGTTGGTTACTTCTCCTCGGAGCTCAGGACCTCTACGGAGAAGATCCCCCAAGCGGATTCAAGATCCCCTTCTAGGGTGGACCCCATCAAGACCTCCTCTCGGAGAAGAACGGCTACTCGTGTATCCTTACCTTTGTTGATTGTGGATCATATGTATCTCTTTGTGTTCGGTGATCTAGCACTTGTGTGATTGATTCCTTGTTGGTTAAGTGATTTCTCTCTCGTTTCCTCCGTGTTTCCCTTTGTTCTTCCGCGTGTTCTTCGTGATTCCCCGTAGGATCCACTCCAAACGTGAAAGATCGTCCACATAGGGTTCCGCCCTACATCAGTACTGTAATTCAGAACAAAGCATCACGCTTGCTAGTCCTCAAACTAATGGACTACAACTCCGCAAGCATTGTACCAGCACACTGTATACCTATCTAAACCGCAATGCTCATTCAGTATGAACAAGAACGACTCAAAATTCAGGTACACACGAGCTCCAGAAAACAAAGGAACTAAGGAAGCATGCAAGTGGTCAAATTACTATCCGTAACCATTGCAGCACGGTCTGTTTGGTAGTTCAACATGTACAGATCCTCAGTCGATCCACGGAAACAGATGCAGATGGTAAGTTTAGGCAAAGGGATGTGGACGCTGCTCCGTGCTGCTCCACCTCTACTACAAGTCCGGCAACTACGGCACCGAGCCCTACATCGTCGCCCACAACTTGATGACGGCCGGCACCTCGGGAGGAAGAGGCAGAAGCCATGGCCGATGGCAAACCCTAGACGACGAGGGGAAAGGAGGGGAGGCGAGGACATACCACCGGAGAGAATTCCAGTACGCCGGAGGAGGTACGCCGGCGTCGAGGCGTCGGGCGGCGGCGTCTTGGGGAGGCGCTGGACGGCAGAGTCTTGGAGAGAGTCGGGCGGCGGCGTCTTCACGAGTCGAGCGGCGGCTTCTCCAAATCCTCGAGCCCCCCCCCCCCCCCCTCGAGCCTTCTGAACCGCGTGGAAACAAGTGGATCGTAGGGGAATCGAGGGTGTTGGGCTGTCGAAACCCCGTGTACCAAATGGGCCAACGGGGATTTTGGAGGATTCTGGGCCTCGCGAGGTTAATCCTCTGAAAACCCCTTCAACCCACGCCAAACAAACGAGGCCTCATGGAAGATGGTCGAGCATGGGAAATTCCCTTCGGTCACGGAGCCGAGCTACGAGGTGCCACATCATATGGGCCTCCAACAACAAGACGGTGACAAGAAGGTCGAGCAAGGGCCATCCCCTTCGACCACGGCGACAAGCATGAACCTCTTCAACAACATGAAGACGGCGCCCCAAAAGGACTCATTCTCCGAGTCAAGCTACGAGACCGCACATGAGACCTTATCTTTGGTCTTGGAGGAGAGTGATGATGTGCCATCTTCGGCCTTCATCCATGGCTACGACTACGACATGATTGACCATCGAGACATTTTCACCTACATCTCTCCGGCACCCACATATGACGAGATATCCCAATTGCCATGTGAGGAGAGCCACCACCACATGAGTGACATGAGTGACTCCACCATACATGACATTGAGAGCATTCCCTATGAGAGGATGAGTGTGACCACCACTAGCCCCACACATGAGAGCATGCCACACAGCCTATGCGAGGTTGAGAGCCATTTGAGTGACTCCACCAACCATATAAGTGAGAGCATCTTACCGGGAGTGAGTGAACCACAACACTTAGTGAGTGAGGTAGTTGACACGGCATGTGAGGCCACTATGGTTTCTAACGACTTAACCTCTACTCCGAGTGTGTTTTCTTCTTTGGTGCTAGGTCTCCTACATGACGACATGCCTATCCTCGACGAGTCCATACCTCCAACAGCGATGATGGCCATGGTGGACAATGATGCACCCCCCACATGGTTCCATCAAGATGAAGATGACCATGACTTGGTCTTCGACACCTCACCTACAATACATGAGCGATGCTCCAAAGGTAACATAGGTGATGGTACTTCTCTTGTCCCACTAGTGGACTATCTTACCAATGATTGCTTGCATAATGTTGATACACCTATTACCATGCTTCATGCTAGT
>JAHIAM010006045.1:0-39158 GCA_021605205.1 Aegilops longissima | reverse complement strand
ATATTCTCGAAGAACTTTACCGGTCAAACCGCATAACAACATACGTTGCTCCCTTTGTCATCGGTATGTTACTTGCCCGAGATTCGATCGTCGGTATCTCAATACCTAGTTCAATCTCGTTACCGAAAAGTCTCTTTACTCGTTACATAATACATCATCCCGCAACTAACTAATTAGTTACAATGCTTGCAAGGCTTATAGTGATGTGCATTACCGAGTGGGCCCGGAAATACCTCTCCGACAATCGGAGTGACAAATCCTAATCTCGAAATACGCCAACCCAACATGTACCTTCGGAGACACCTGTAGAGCTCCTTTATAATCACCCAGTTACGTTGTGACGTTTGGTAGCACACAAAGTGTTCCTCCGGTAAACGGGAGTTGCATAATCTCATAGTCATAGGAACATGTATAAGTCATGAAGAAAGCAATAGCAACATACTAAACGATCAAGTGCTAAGCTAACGGAATGGGTCAAGTCAATCACATCATTTTCCTAATGATGTGATCCCGTTAATCAAATGACAACTCTTTTGTCCATGGCTAGGAAACATAACCATCTTTGATAAACGAGCTAGTCAAGTAGAGGCATACTAGTGACACTATGTTTGTCTATGTATTCACACATGTATTATGTTTCCGGTTAATACAATTCTAGCATGAATAATAAACATTTATCATGATATAAGGAAATAAATAATAACTTTATTATTGCCTCTAGGGCATATTTCCTTCAAAAGGTATATTTGATATACATGTTATTGATGTGTACCTTACTAATGCTCGTAGTAGCACCTGGGTATTTCATACTGGTTATGTTGCTCATATTTGCAACTCAAAACAGGGGCTATAGATTAAAGAATATTGGCTAAGGACGAGGTGATGATGCGCGTCGGAAATGGTTCCAAGGTCGATGTGATCGCCATCGGCACGCTACCTCTACATCTTCCTTCGGGGTTAGTTTTAGACCTGAATAATTGTTATTTAGTGCCAGCGTTGAGGGTGAACATTATATCCGGATCTTGTTTGATGTGAGACGGTTATTCATTTAAATCAGAGAATAATGGTTGTTCTATTTATATGAGTAATATCTTTTATGGTCATGCACCCTTGTCGAGTGGTCTATTTTTGTTGAATCTCGATCGTTGTGATACACATGTTCATAATATTGAAGCCAAAAGATGCAAAGTTGATAATGATAGTGCACCTTATTTGTAGCACTGCCATTTAGGTCTTATTGGTGTAAAGCGCATGAAGAAACTCCATGCTGATGGGCTTACGGTCCTCTTTGTGACATCGCATCAACTTGGCATGATCTTTGTTTTCGAACAGACGATTCAACCGTGGTATTATAGGAGCATACCACATCACCTTGGCAGGAACCCTCTTCCTGGGTCGTTCGCCCTCAACATCACCAGGGTCATCTCGTCTGATCTTCTACCGCAATGCACCGCATACCGGGCATGCCTTCAAATCCTCGTACTCACTGCGGTAGAGAATGCAATCATTAGGGCATAGAACCTTCTTTGCTTCGTAAGTACTGCCAGGCAATTCGTTATCCTTTGGAAGCTTCTTCTTCATTATTTTCAGTAGCTTCCCAAATCTATTGTCAGATACACCATTGTCTGCCTTCCATTTCAGCAGTTCCAGTGTGGTACCAAGCTTTGTGTTGCCATCTTTGCAATTTGGGTACAACCATTTTTTATGATCCTCTAACATGCGATCGAACTTCAGCTTCTCCCTTTCACTTTGGCATTGTCTCTTTGCATCAACAATGACCCGGCGAAGATCATCATCAGGCACATCGTCTGGTTCCTCTTGATCTTCAGCTTCTCCCGTTGCAGTATCACCATACTCAGGGGGCGGATAGTTGTCATCATCATCCTCTTCATTTTCGTTGTCTTCCATCATAACCCCTCTTTCTCCGTGCTTGGTCAAAACATTATAGTGTGGCATGAAACCCTTCTCAAGCAGGTGGATGTGAAGGGTTTTCAAGTCAGAGTAATCCTTCGTATTCCCATAGATAGGGCATGGAAAATACATAAAACCATTCTGCTTGTTTGCCTTAGCCACTTCAAGAAAATTATGCAGGCCCTCAATGTACTCGGAGGTGCGTCGGTCATCGCCATTGTCGGTTCATCTGTGTGCATTATACAATTAAGTGTATCAAAAACCATTACAAAACATCATGAATAGAGAAGTGACCAAATTAATACAAGTCCATCATCAAACTAAAACAAAAGTACAGTAGTGATCAAATGTTATTACTGAAAAAATAAATACATAAAGTTCATACATAGTTCTCATAGAACAACATACAGCTCTCTAGAGCATCTAATTAAAACATACATTGAAACTAACATACAACTATGTAAAACATTTAAATGCAACTAATGGGATCATAATCGCAACTAAGGTAACAATTGATCCAACAGCATAATGATACCAAGCCTCATTATCAATGGCATATTTTTTTTATCTTTCTAATCTTCAAGCGCATTGCATCCATCTCCAAGCGCATTGTATCCATCTTAATCTTGTGATCATCAACAACATCGGCAACATGCAACTCCAAATTCATCTTCTCTTCTTCAGTTATTTTTAACTTTTCTTTCAAATAATTATTTTCTTTTTCAACTAAATTTAACCTCTCGACAAGAGGGTCGGTTAGAATTTCCGGTTCAAATACCTCCTAGATAAAAATATCTATGTCACGTTGGTCGGCATAATTGTCATAAACACTAAATGAAGCAAATAGTTATAAAAGATAATATACGACATCCGAATCATAAACAAAACGAGGGCGATGGGGGCGGATACCAAAACCATGGCACTATATAATAAAAAACAATAATAAAAGTAAGAAACTTATACAAGTATATCTATCTAAATCATACAAGTAGGAATTTTATTTGATTTTAAAAAAAGATAGGAACAAGAGGCTCACCACGGTGGTGCCAGCGACGAGATCGGCACGGCCGATCGACGACGGTGAGGATGGGGACGGGACGACACCCTACACATGTGCAGACTCTAAGAAGTTAATTTGAGCTTAAATTGTGCATCTATATCAAAAGAACTCCCACATACACTCCTACACTGAAACCAACAAACCACTCTACTTTTAGAGCATTTGAAATGAGCTAAACTAGCAGTGAGAGATGAAAGGATGAAGTAGCTAAACTTTTAGAACACTTGTGTAGTTGGTGCACCCACCAAACCGAGACAAATCTTGAGGAAAATGGATTTTGGAGGTCGAGCTTGGAGAGGAGAAAGCTTAAGTGTGGCACGGGCGTTTCATCGAACACCTCATGTGCATGCATAGAAGGGTGAACAGAGCAGCGCGTGCACACCTCCCACACGGCCAAATCCTAGAGGAGAGGGTGGGCAGGGGCGAGGGTATATATAGGCATCTCTTTGGTCCCGGTTTGTGGCAAGAACTGGGACAGAAGACTGACCTTTAGTCCCGGTTCCAGCCACCAACTGGGACTAAAGGTGTTGCGCCAAGAGTGAGGACCATTGGTTCTGGTAAGTGTCTGGAACCGGGACCAAAGGGATCAGACGAACCGGGACCCTGGCCCGGCCGGTGCCCTGGCCTCACGAACTGGGACTTATGCACCCATTGGTCCGGGTTCATAACAGAACCGGGATTAAAGCTCTTATCTTGCCTAGACCAAAGCCATGTTTCCTGCTAGTGGGTGGATGTCAGATTTTTGTTTCAATGTGTGAGGATAGAGAAAGATA
Organism: Aegilops longissima; assembly: GCA_021605205.1. NCBI lineage: Eukaryota > Viridiplantae > Streptophyta > Magnoliopsida > Poales > Poaceae > Aegilops > Aegilops longissima. Next base: position 35,414 of record JAHIAM010006045.1, on the reverse strand, counting down.
GGGTGCAGATAAGGGTGTTGCATGGATGCTTTCTATTCTCCCTCTTGCTTTTATTTCTAAGTGATATTTTGATCAGAAATAAAAATGTTTGGGTTGTCTAGAAATGTTCAGATTTTTCCAAAAAATGCTCGCATTTAAGAAAAAACAACATCAAAAATCGGACTAAATATTTTGGAATTGAAACAATTTATTTTCATATGCGATGTTTTTCCATTATATACTACACGTTTTGTAATATACGCACGAATAATGTTCGGAAATTTCAAAATATGTTAGTGTTTTAAAATTTAATTTGAAAATTTCAAAAAAGTTCACATTTTAAAATTTTGATTATGAATTAGAAAATGCTCACATATACAGAAAATGTTTGTAATTTTTGAAAATACTTGCATTTTCAAACATAGTTCTGAATATAAAAATCTGTTTGCATTTTTCACAAATTAAAATTTATGTCTTTACATAAAAATGTTCCGAATTAATATGTTTTTCACATTCTCAGAAAATGTTTCAAATTTTAAAAATCAGACTGTCTAGTATATTGAGTACACATAAGCATTTTAAAAGATGATTAAGAATTAAAAATGATCACTTATACGGAAAATGTTTGAATCTTCCCAAAATACTTGCATTTTAGAAAATAATTCGGAATTTCATAAATATGTTTGCATTTTATTTTTCCACAAATTAAAAATTCATGTGGTTCGAAAATATAGGAATTTATGCATTCAGTATCACATTTTCAGAAAATGTTTCCAATTTCGAAAAATTTAGACCGTGTTTTTATTTTAATACACCTGAGCATTTTTGTAATATACTCTAAACATTTTCTAATATATATTACAGTTTTTCTAATAAGTAGTTAAATTTCTTCAATATACTATGATTATGTTTCTAACGATGAATTTTTCAATTGATACTTAACATTTTATTGAAATTTTAATTTTTAATACTGTCTTTTAAATTCACAAATAACTTTTGAATTTCTGGATATTTTCTAGATCTGAGAAAAAATAAAACTTGATATTTTGTGAAACTTTGAAGATTCTTTCAAATTTTGACCATTTTTTCCAAATTGAGAATATTTGAAATCAGTTTTTGTGAAATTCAGGAACGAATTTTCACATTCATGATATTTCCTAAGATGACAAATTTTTCACTAGATTAAATGTTTTTTAATTCAATATATTTTGATTTTTGGAATTGTTTTAAGAAATTGGTGGAAAAAATAAATTTGTGAACGTACTTTGAAAACTAAAAAAATTGTAAACTAACTTTTAAAATGAAAAAAGAAGCAAAAAATTGAAGATGGAAGAGGAAACAAAAATAACTCACGAGGGAATTGGTTTGGACATAGACTGTACTGTTTTCAAAACCAGTAGTTATGCTGACAAGTAGTGCACTGCATGTGCACAACTGTTTTTGCAACTTGGGTGTTTTTTCTTTTTTCCTAGATTCGTTACTCAAAATGTTTTATCTCTTAAACCATGTGTCTAAATTCTGAACTGTTTTGGCGTTGGATTTCTCACTTCGAAATACGAACACGATATCATGTTAATTGGTTTTGACAAATTTCTTTTTACAAAAAAGGAACAGAAAAACTGAAAAAGGTAACAAAATCCGTTTAAAACGAAAACGGAATCGACAACCGAAAAAAACTGAATAAGGAAAAAACCAAAGCCCAGAAGCATGATTGCGGAAGCAAATATGTGCTTCCATATGAAGCAAAACTGTCCTTCTCGTGCAAGCAGATGTTTTTTTCTTTTTCATTTTCAAGAATCATGGAAGCAAATCTATGCTTCCACAAGAATCAAATCTATGCGACCACGAGAAGTAAATATGTGCTTCTCGTGAAAACACATGTTTTTCCCTTTTCAAGAACCATAGTTGCGCGGCAACAAATCTGTGTTTCCACGAGAAGAAAAATTCGCGCTTCTCGTGGAAAAACCCAACTTTTTTCCTTTCTGTAGATGTGCTTCTCACAAAAGCAAATCTGTACTTCTAGTGGAAGCACAAACGTTTTTTTAGAAGCATAACTGTGCTTCGCAAGAAACCTCTTTTTCTCCAAAACCTAAGGAAAACCAGGTGTAAACCGAAGAGCCAAAAAAAACCATCTAAAACACGTACAAACAAATAAAAACGGATTCCGGAGGGGGCAACCAACACGCGACGAGTGGCAGTGGCTGGATACAACACTTGGCAAGCTCCTAAGCCCTGCAAGGTAAAACAGTTCCCGCTGATTGACGCCATTACGTGTCGAACATGAGGGAGGGTGGCAAACAGTCAATCAAATGCACAGGCGAGCTTCCTCTTGGGCTAGCCCATTCAACCAGTGTAGGGCAGTGTAGGGCCATAGTTCACTGTAGCTGCTCCGCACCGCATTGAGCGGCTCATTTTAGCGACCTTTTCACTTTAGGAACCGGTTTTTAGTTGGTTTTCTATTTTGAATTATTTTTGAATAAATATTTATTTCTAGAAAAATGAAATATTTTTAGCATGAACAATTTTGAATGTTTCCAAACATTTTATGTAAAATACGAACATCTGTTTTGAAATTTATTTTTTTTAGACTGCAAACATTTTTAAATTTCCCAAAAAATATTGAAAACAGGAATCAAATTTTATTTTGTGAACACATTTAAACAATGAGAACTTTTTAAAACTTCTGAACAATGTTTTGAATAAATGTGAACATTTTTGAAATTTTAAATTTTTTAGTTTTTTAAATGACTTTTGAAAATGAGAAAATTGTTGAAATTGCAAAAAAAATATTGGAAAACATGATCCTTTTGTAAAACCCCGAACGTTTTTTTGAAAATGCCAAACTTTCTAAAAAATGAAACTTTTTTAAAAGGAAACTTCTTTAAAAGGGAAAAAAGAATCCAAGAAAAACGTAAAAGAAACAACAGAAAAAATATTGGACCTGAAAGTGGAAGAGTCGGCCAAATTGGCTGCCAAATGTTGGAGTTCCGAATAAATTTTTGTCATGTCTGAGCTTCCATCCACCTCACCCATTAGATACTGACAAGGCGACAATGGGTGACTACTAGCATCATGTCAGCCATTGTCGTCTGGGAGCAGGGGGCGGATCTAGGGTTTGTGTCGTGGGTGCCATGGCACCCCTATGAAAACAAAACATAGTTTATATAATATAGTTAAGCTTATTATTTGAATTATTTGTTGCATTTGCTATGACATTTAGGCACAACCATACTTACTTTTGTGTAATTTCTGTAAAACTTCTACCTATGTACTGATGTTTGGCACCCCAGTAATTAATTAGATTAATTAGATCCACTGTCTGGGAGCTAGCCAGAGTAGTCCCGGGCTCCCGGCAGCGGTCACCGGCCGTAGCGATCGACTAGCCAGCTAGGTCGCGATCGCCGTCTTGCATCTTGACGCATGTACGTGCTTGTTTTTATCCGGAGCGTGCAGCGTCCGCACTGACTAGTACTCCTGCTACACAGCGATAGCCACTAGCCAGGACCAGGACACGCGACAGGGACCATCACACGTGACATCGACAGCCACGGACACATGTATGGATCTTCACTAGCGCCCATCCAGGCCGCCCGCCCCGGATCCAACGGCTATCGACCGATCCATCCATAGTTCGTCTGTATAGCTCGATCACGCTAAGTAGTACTCCGTCCGTTCTTAAATATAAGTTTTTTCAGAAATTTCAGTAGAAAACTATGTAGGAACCAAAATGAGTTTCTACACTTCAAACTACGTCTATATATATCACTATGTAGTTTGTAGCAGTGAAATTTTTAAGAAGACTTATATTTAGAAACGAAGGGAGTACAAGGCATGCATGGTTGCATATGGTTGGCAATTTGGTCCCGGCTGGGCACGGCATCGCACGATTAGGTTGGATGTGCAGCACGCACTTGTTGGCTTGGCACTGCTTCCTCTTTTTTGTGCGGTTCCACTTAATTTCGCCTCCCTACTTTAGTTCCTGCCATATGCATGCATGCATGCATGTCTTTGATTTAGGCCCAGGAATGTCGATGGATCGATCTATCCTCATGAATTATTGGAATCGACCAATACACATACTTTCTCCCATCCAAAATTTCCAGGATTCTCAAAACACAAACATGTGAAAAGATACAGGTTTTAAGAAGTTATATCAATCATCCGTCACAAGATGAGCAGGAATAGGATAGTGTAACGCGTCCTCTTAAACCCTATTGGATTAAAAACAACAAAGAATATGGATGAAAAGTGTTTGACACCACAGAAAAACCCAAAGAAGCTGTATCAAGACCTTTTGGTTGGTGGAAATTTTCCTCCAAAAGAAAAGTACAAAGGACAAGTAAGGAAAATTTCCTAAGCGTTCCAATCCTATGAATCAATTGACCTAGCCAGGAAAGTCCTAAGGATCGACATACAACAAAAAAATCCATGAAAATTCCTTTGAATCATAAGATCCCTATCATGTTCCTCTTCAACTGCAAAAGATTGGAAAACTCTAGGTATTTGCTTTTTTTGTAAAAACAAAAACAATAACACCGCATTTGAGCGGAAGGATTTTTTGGGTCCAAAATAGAGTGCAAAGAAACCCGGCCTTTAGGAAAAGAGTTCCTTAGTATTCCAGTTGTGCTAATCAAACTATTGGTACTCGAAAAAAAACTCTAAGGATTCAAACCCTACGAGATTTCTTAAGATCATAGAATGCTCTAAAGTACTCAGAAACATGCATGCAACAATCTAGAGGTTGATGTTGAGTCACATTCTTGAGGTTTTTATCTTGACCGCCAATTTGTTTGTAAAATGCATTGAGTAAAAGTAACAACACATTATAAAAGTAATTTCATTTTCCTGTAGCTTCAATTTGCATATGGTTAAATTTAGATGCTAATGACATTTTAAAAATACTTATATTTTGGATACGAAAAATTATATCTCTCATCGCGTACTTACAGCACATGCCATGCATGTACTATTTACCCCCTCTTTTGTCTAGTTAATTTCATCACTTGGACATGGAAACAATCTTCACTTGCAAAATTCTTTTTTTTTTGGAAAATTTATGTAAAAAAAATTTGACGACCAGGTCGAGGATAGGTTCTTGAAATTCATAAAGTAGAAGAAAATTGGATTGAAAAACCTTCAATCTTTGTATACTATTGAGAACTCGGGAACAAACTACTCAAGTGTCACACTACCTAACTAAACTAGCCATATAGTGTCGTCTCATAAGAGATGAACACGCCACCAACTTCAAGATTCACCATCATTTAGCCTGACATGCCTATCTAGTTTACGATGTACCCCCATCGTTGTATTAGTCATTAGTCATTTTAGGTAGTGCGCCGTGACCAAGGTAGGGGGAATGGGGGGGGGAGAACTTGATGTTTATTTGCTAATTAATACCATTGCAGGCAGAGAATTGACCACTGCATGACTAGTTTCAAGTCTTTGAATGTATACACGTACGTCTTCTAATGGTTGATTTCCTTTTTAAGGCAAAAAAAAGGGAACGAGGTGGATAGTTAATGCACCGCGCCTAAGAGTTTTGGGACTATTTAATTTTCGTAATGTGACTTATGCACCGGTACGGAAGGAGTACTACTATTCGTTGTTAGATGTACACATAACCCATAATTTCCATAGCTCTGCGTATTAATAGTCCTCTTGTAGAATGAGAGAAACATGTACACTGTTCTAGATGGAATCAAGTAGTGGAATAGACCAATCATGCATCGTGGAGATATTTTCCTTGAGCGTCTAATTGGTCCTACTGATCCTACCCTCCTGACCTTATCCCATCATGCAGTACAGCGGGAAACATCGATCTAGACGGATGGGTTTAGTTTTGTTGTCATGCACCTTGGCTGAGACGAATCTCACCTCCCCACGTTCCTCGTCAAGTTTTAGTCAAGCTCGTGCGCCTACTCGATGCCGATTATCATTTGTTTCTTTGCAGTTCGTGTCGATTCACTGTCCAATGATGGCAATGTAATGCCTCGTCAAGTTTTTCTTTTGATGCTTCAGTAAGAAGCTACGTACGTACTACTCAATTTATCCATTACTTTTCAGGACTGCATTAGCTTTTCTAAGACTGCAAATCGAAAGAGATAACTCTCTCGGCCTCTGCATTATTGGAACCAAATAATCAGTCATCTCTTTATATCAGTGAAAAAAAAACTTACTTTTCTAGCTGAACACCGCATACATGTATGAAGTGACATTCAGAAAATGAAACCTACTACCTAGATATTTCTACATGTAAGATCCAAAGGTGAAGGCTAGGCATGCAACGCAAACGTGTCAAGATAGTCAGTGGAAGCGACGGCCTGCTGCATTATTGCCGTTTGCTTGTGTATGCATCAAAACTCAGATCTTGGCAGCTTGTATTCAACTATTCATGACATGTGCTGCTCCAGTAGGTGCACCGTCCAGTAGGCCCTGCCACACCTCCTTCTGAACGGATATTTCTCTATCGATAAATACCGCTAACTTGTTTCTAGGAAAATCGTACATTTGTTTCGGAGAACGGAGAAACATACGATCATAGAGTAAATTGACAAGCAACTTACTTCCATGATTTTGTAACATTATTGTATAAATTAACTCCCTCTATTATTTGATCCAAGCTGCCGTTATCGGTAAACAGGGATAATTCAATGCTCATACTCACTGTATTAATTCGTCGGACATAATAAAGCAAGCACCGAATACTGTGAATAATCAAATTATATATGTACATAGTCATATACTCCCTCCGTTCCTAAATATAAGTCTTTGTAGAGATTTCACTATGGACCACATACGAAGCAAAATGAATGAATCTACATTCTAAAATGCATCTACATACATCCGTATGTGGTTCATAATGATATCTCTCCAAAGACTTATATTTAGGAACGGAGGGAGTATATCCTAGCATTCTGGAACATGGTTTTGAATAGAAATAACATATGAATCCCTTCTCCGCATGTTGAAAATTCTACTACAATATTAGGATAACCACACCGAGACATGTGCGCACTTGTGCTTTTACTCAATGAAGCTCCTTAAATTAAGACAACTCATGCATGGTGAGTGACACAACCCGTTGTGCTTAAATTCAGTAACAAGTTACTTTCCTTTATACTCCCTTCGTTCCTAAATATAAGTTTTTGTAGAGATTCCACTATGAACTAGATACGGATGTATATAGATGCATTTTAAGTGTGGATTCATTCATTTTGCTCCGTATATAGTCCACCTAATGGAATCTCTACAAATACTTACATTTAGGAACAGAGGGAGTAAATATTGCATGTTCACGAAGAAAAAAGAGCGGATGTGATACTTTTGTGCAGACATATATAACCTAGCACAGTAGTGCAACCGGCATCACACCAAATAAGCCATGTCCCCTTGTTCATGGCCCCTTGCATTTATTTTCAGAAAAAAAAGGAGGTGTTTTAATAATTCATTCGGGTAGAGTAATTTGACAACTACATTTACCATGATGCGGAAATGTAGTTTTCAAACTTTTCCAAAAGTTGTGTAGCGATTTGGGAGACCGATAACATTGTTAATTCTTGGTTGATTAAGTGGCTCTCGATCGGAACAAGAAAATCAACCAAAGGTGTGCATGGTGATTTGATTATCATTAATGATTCACAAGCAGACTGAGTACCTTGTACTTTGTTTATTAAAATTATACTTTGATTGAGACATGTAACCAAGTTTTACTCGATGGCATTTTTCGCCAACAACCAATTCTCTTCCCCCCGAGCATCTAGAAGGTGGGAGAGCCATGATAAATGTAACATCCTGCGTATGAAGTTTCCTGTGTGAAAACTTGATGTGTTTTTTTTAATGAAGAGAATGTGTTTCTAGTGTTCATTTCAATCAGTTTCTTTGATCCATTGTTGCAAAAAAAATTATAGAGGGCAACCATTCATCTATGTTTAGCGCGATATAAAAAGAGAAGCCGTTCTTCTATCACTTGAAGAGAAGCCTTGTGTGTATGCATATATTCAGTAATTACAACATGATCTGATGCTTAATACCTACTTTCTCCATGTCTTTGCCCCAAAAAACATCATAGCAAAACAACAAAACATGTAATTAAGGATGGCATAGCCAGATAAGGATTAATTAACATTATCCATAACAATGCTGATTGACAGTGTTCACATATATATTCATCGCAGTTCTTACTTCATTATATTACATTTCAAGCATTGAGTGTGGTGGCTGAATGGGTGAGTGCAATGCAGCCGATCGAACGGAAGATATGTTTTCTATTTGCTTGAAATTGATGGCAAAAATACTAGAACGGTCCTTGGTCTCGGCGTATCCACTTTTTAAAAATCTTTAAAAAAGAACTCACATATATAGTGAGTTAAAATATACCCATGTAAGCTTTCTTAAAATAATATGATCATTTGCACCTGCATGAAATGAGAAAATAAAACTTAAACTCTAGATCTCTAATTTTTCACCCCGCAAAAAAAAGATAACTGAATTTTCTCATTTTCACCCACTCAAATCATCATAATATTAAAGTTTATATGTGTGAGTTTCTAACGAACACCAATGTGTGTGATTTTTTCCATAATTTTTAAGAACTTACAGAATATTTTTTTCTGAATTAAAAGTAGTTTTTAGTGTGCCTACATCCCAAAATCTGTTCACAATTTTATTTTATTTTGCAAAAAAAAATCTATTCACAAATCGACGAGGCTGGAACGACGATGCATTCCATCTGCACTACACCTCTTGTCTCGGGTACAAGTTACTTTATGGTACAAAAGAGCTCAACCATGCAAATGAAAAACAGGGATTATGATGCTTTTGTGCAAGGATATACTCCAAATAAGTAATGATCCCTTCTTTTTCCTCGTCCCCTGCTTTTTTGTTTGGGTAAAGAGGGCATTGCGAGACAAGTAATAGGGGTAGAGAATTGGACAACTATATTTTGCCACGTTGCAACAAGTAGCTTTTCTACTTTCTGAAAGATGCATATCAGTTAGCATTGTTTAATTCTTAGTTGATAATTAAGTGGCTCCATAAGTATAGGAAAAGTCAGCCAGAGAGGCACGCGGTGGTTTGATTGTCACCGAGCACTATAACCATGTGATTTGTTTATTAAATATCATGACATGCGATCAAATTAAGTCCAACAAAGAGTTAGCGGGAAAAAAATCCTAATCATCGTTGTTTTCTCGCAATGTTTCACCTTGTTTTGTGCATCGAGAATGTGGGGAAAGGCCACTAATCAACGGTGGGTGTGCATATTAAGTTTTCTTGCCTGTCCTTGGAAGAGCTTCATGCGATTATTTTGTTATTATGGGGAATTTAATTACTCCTGTTTATTTCAGCTTTTCTCATTCATTGGTGAAAGAAATTTGTTTTCTAATCTTTTGAATGCAATATGGTTTCCACGTGGCGAATAAAAAGAGAAGGCATCCTTGTAACATGCTTGTATCACCAAAAGAGCAGCTTTCCGTAAAAACAAAATGTGATTTTTCATGTAAAATCATAATGGGCGCTGCTATGGATCAGCCGGATGATTTCTTCATCCACCTGCACAGCCGTCCGATCCTTCCCTCGCAGTCCATCAGATTCACACCGAAACAACAAACACGAGTGACCGCGCACGGAAGCAGCGTCGCTCGGCTTCGCAAGCAGGAGCCACACTCCTTGTCGGTGGAATTGGGCGTTCGGCAGCAATGGCAACGCAGCGATGCGCTATTGTAGCGCCAACACCGGCGCGACGGGGCTCCAACGCAGGGACGACGGCCCGTCGCGGCTCCGACATGTTGCACTGGAGCGGCGCGCTGCGCCGCGCCGTTACACTACAGCTCCGTTGTACCCAACGCGCAACACAATGTTGTTGCACTGCAGCTCCGCAGCCACACCGCCATGTTCCACTGCAGCTCTGCTCCCGGCGCGCATGACCACGTCTATTGTGCCACACCTTAGTCACCTGCAGCTCCGCCGTTCGCTGAGACCTGGGAGGACGCGACACCACGTGCGTTGTTTGGGAGCATCTCCGCCACCGACTAGATCCACATGTTGCATCACTCCTCTCTCGGCAGCACCTACGCGTTGCAACACCGGGCGGGGTGGAGCATCGTTGGTGCATGACAGAGCTCAATGTTGTGCAGCTCTCCTCCGTTCTGCAGCAATGGCGGATATCTCATCTGTCGGTGTACTAGAGTAGGGGTACCCTAGTATCCCGAACTTGTGCACGGGCAGTTGCAGCACCCCGCGGCAAGGCTTGCCGGGTGACCGCCAAGGTCCTCCGTGTTTCCTTTGGAGCCATTCAAGAACAAAGTATTCAAGCCAAGGAGACAAGGCCCCGGCAAGAGGAGCTTGACGGGAAGGCCAACCAAGGCATCTCGAGGAACTTGCCGCGACGGGCCACGCGTCCCGGCGAGGCCCGGTGAACGACAAGCTTCCGGACGCGACAAGACAACGACCGCGGCAAGGCGCTTGCCGCGGCAAACTACCACTCTGTACCCGCGCTCCAGCACATCCACCAACGTGTCACCACAGGACCTTTCGGTAGCGCGTGGCAAGAGGTCAGGCGGCCAGCGGTCTTGTGATGTGGCAAGCGACGCTGACAAGATTGCCATCGTGGCAGCGGTGGCGTCCTGACGGTCCTTTTTGCATTATTTGGGCGGCGTGAGCGGGCATTTAATGCCTTTGTCCCCGCCGTCGGGTTAGGTATGATACTGCTTGTGCGCGTAGTTGTACCAACCGCAATTCCTTTTCCATTTTACCCTTGTCTCGTTGCCACCTGTCGGAGACCCCTTTAGCATATAAAAGGAGGCCCATGCGCAACGTAGAGGGGGTTCGAGGCAGAAAAACACTCACGCTCGGTCTCGTTAGCAGCTAGTGTGTACTGTAGCACTCAGCGCTCCCGAGCAAGAACTCAATACACTCAGACATGCAGCAGTAGGAGTGTTATCTCTCCGGAGAGCTCCTAAGCTGGGTAAAACTGCTCGTGTGCTTCGCCTCGATCCGCTCTTCGTGCGATCTCCGCCCCCCGCCGAACCGAAAGGGGCTCGGTCCGCCGGTCCCATAGGTGTTCGTGGATCAGTTTCCCCGACATCTTTGGCGCGCCAGGTAGGGGGCGTCGAGGTTGTGTGAACCTGATCTGACGTTCACACGAGCTAGATCTTCATCTTCTTCATCGACATGCCATCGAAGAAGAAGGCTTCGGCGGCAGCTGTTCCGTCCATGTCGATCCCACCACCACCGGAGCAAACGGGTGGTCGGGTAGACGCCGGCGGAAGAACGGACATCGACGAGGGAGCCCACAGTGCTGCCAGGTCCAAGGACAAGGCTGCGCAGACCTCGGCATCCGTACATGCACCGCGCCCATCTCAGGAGGCGCAGGACCGACATCGTCATGGTATTCGCAGTGCCATACGTTCGTTGGGCCAAGATCGAGCTGGTGGATCTCGGGGTGCTCAAGACCAGCATGCACGCCAACATGCTGGCACGAGCGAGACACAGTCACCTAGACGGGATACTGCTCCTTCTAACATAGTTAGAAGTCCGAGCATATCCCGCTCCTCGCGCCGTTCGCCACTGCCGCCCACCACTCCAGCAGAAGCTTTGGCGCGAGCTCAACTGCTCCTGGATTACCCTCCAACGGCAGACAAGATCGATGAATGGAGGCCACCATTCGAGTCTCATCGGCCGCTTAACGGCGACACTCCGCGGCAGCTGAGTACATCGCTGCCGCGGCAGGACTGCCAGGCACGAGCCGATGGCGACGAAACCGGTGGGGGTGCAACCACCATGCACTCTCCACCCCGAAGGCCAAGATCGCCGACTCGCCGGATCCACCTCGACAGCGGCTCCACCGCATCATCAGATCCACGAGCTCGTCGTGATCAGCGCCAAGTTCTTCATGAACGACAGCAAGAAGACGCTCGAACTCGCATCGAGCGCCGAAGAGAAGCGCGGCGTCAATCGGACCAGCGCGCTGGGCCCTCTGTCGACATGCATGCACCATGGGAACCAGGCGACTTGCCGTCGCGAGAGGTTGCCCTCGTTCACTCGTGAGCTGCGGCAAGTCCAAAGGCCCAAAGACGAAGAATTTCAAGCCGACGTGCGAGAAGTACGACCGCAAGTCGCATCCGTCGGAGTTCCTCAAGCATCTACACCATCGCGGTGCGAGCTGCGGGGCGGGGCGACAAGATCCTGGCCAACTACTTCCGCCGGTGCTCAAGCCCAATGTCGATCTGGCTCATGCACTTGCCGGACAACTCCATATCCTCTGGGCAGACCTATGCCATCAGTTTGTCGGCGCCTTTACAGTGCCACAAGCCTCATGGCCAAGAGAGCGACCTTCATCTGCTCGCCCGGAAGGAAGGAGAGCCCTAACGCAAGTACATTCAGAGATTCAGCCGCGTCAGGCACAACATCCCGATGTCCACCACTGTCGCGTAATCAGCGCATTCCATCGAGCGTGCGAAACCACGGGATGCGGGAGGAGATGGCGATGTGCAAGATCGAGACGTCGATGAGCTATATGCCCCGCCGACAAGTGTGCGTCTTTGAGGAAGGAGGAAACTCCCGGAGAGAATCTGAAGCGGGAGGATCGATAGTGAGGAGGCTGCCCCGGCAAAGAAAAACCGGCGGCGGAACAACAGGAAGAAGAAAGGCAAAGATGTGCTAGTCGTTGAGCAGTCCGGCAATGGAGGTGGCGCCAAGAAAGCCAAAGCTGGTAGCTCCGGCGAGGAGATTGCCGCAGGCACCAACTACCAGGCTGTGGCGGTCGCCGACAAGCAGGACGGCACCAACAAGCAGTACTGCAAGATCCACCGCACCAAGGGCCATGACCTCCAGAGCTGCAAGAAGGTCGAGCAGCTTGTCGAGCAGCAAAAGGCTGAATACGAGCAACGCGACAAGGAGAAGGCCCAGGAAGGTGCTGGAGGAGCCGGCAAGAAACACCCCGGCCGAGGAGGACACCGCGGCAAGGCCATGCAGCGGCAAGGAGACAGACCTCCCCGCGGCCGCGACAAGGATGAAGATGACGACGACGATGAAGATATGGATGATGACGAGACCGATGAGCAGGAGTTCTAGAAAGCCACAGAGGTCCTGTGCGTTGACGGCGGTGCTTCTCTGCATACTTCACACCGCCAGCTCAAGCAGTGGGTGCGGGAAGTCAATGCGGCAGAACCACCCGTCGAGTCATGCAAGCCTCTGAAATGGTCCAGCACGCCTATCATCTTTGATATTATGGACCACCCTGATCGCATAACTACGGTCGGGTGCTTGCCGATGTTGGTTGCACCAACTATCCGCAACCTCAAGGTCACTGAGATTCTAGTTGACGGCAGGGCCGGCATGAACCTGATCTCCTCCGCGGTACTCCAGAAACTCCAGATCCCTGATGGCGAGCTCGAAGAGACCGGCACATTCCAAGGAATCAATCCGGGAAGGAGCAAGCCGAAGGGAAAGATCACGTTGCCGGTGACATTTGGCAGCGAGTTGAACTTCAGGACTGAGAGGGTCACTTTTGACGTTGCTGACTTTCCATTGCCTTACAATGGGATACTCGGCCGTCCAGCACTCGCCAAATTCATGGCAGCCTCTCACTATGCATACAACATGCTGAAGATGCCAGGCCCGATAAGTGCCATCTCTGTCCCTGGCGACAAGAAGGATGCTCTTATCTGCGCCGACAAGATCTACCGGGAAGCAGCAGCCGCAACAGATCGCAAGTCACTTGCCGTTGAAGCTCCCGGGGCGAAGAAGAAGACCAAGTCCGGCAAGAGTTCTGATGACCACTCCGGCAAGCGCACCTCTTCGGAGTGCTGCGCTACCGTCGAGGACGCACTATCGAGCTCCACCGGCAAGTGTAAGAAGACAATGGCAGCTTCACCAGAGACCAAGAAGGTGTCCGCCAAGGAGGATGGCACTGGTGGTACCTTTACCATCAATGCCACTCTCGACCCTAAATAGGAAAGCGCGCTCGTTGCTTTCCTGCGCGTAACGTCGGCGTATTTGCGTGGCAACCGTCGACATCCCAGTGTTCCCGTGAAAGTAATCGAGCACCATCTTGTCGTCTGTCCTCATCGCGCGGCCCGTCAAGCGAAAGTCGAAGCGGCGGTGGGCGCCAAGAATTCATCGCAGAAGAAATCAAGAAATTGGAAGCAGCAGGCCTTGTCAGAGGAGTGCTCCATCCTACGTGGTTGGCCAACCCTGTAGTCATGCGCAAGGCAAACGGGAAATGGAGGCTTTGTATCGACTTTACCGATGTCAATAAAGCTTGTCCCAAAGACCCATTTCCCTTGTCGCGCATCGACCAGATTGTTGACTCCACGGCCGGATGTGACTTGCTTTCATTTCTTGATGCATACTCAGGATACCATCAGATCTTCATGAAGGAAATAAGCCCTAGAGGCAATAATAAAAGTTATTATTTATTTCCTTATATCATGATAAATGTTTATTATTCATGCTAGAATTGTATTAACCGGAAACATAATACATGTGTGAATATATAGACAAACAGTATGTCACTAGTATGCCTCTACTAGACTAGCTTGTTAATCAAAGATGGTTATGTTTCCTAACCATGAACAAGGAGTTGTTATTTGATTAACAAGGTCACATCATTAGTTGAATGATCTGATTGACTTGACCCATTCCGTTAGCTTAACAGTTGATCGTTTAGTATGTTAATGCTTTCTTCATGACTCATACATGTTCCTATAACTATGAGATTATGCAACTCCGTTTACGGAGGAACACTTTGGTACTACCAAACGTCCACAACGTAATCGGGTGATTATAAAGGAGTACTACAGGTGTCTCCAAAGGTACTTGTTGGGTTGGCGTATTTCGAGATTAGGTTTTGTCACTCCGATTGTCGGAGAGGTATCTCTAGGCCTTCTCGGTAATGCACATCACTTAAGCCTTGCAAGCATTACAACTAATGAGTTAGTTGTGAGATGATGTATTACGGAACGAGTAAAGAGACTTACCGGTAACGAGATTGAACTAGGTATTGGATACCGACGATCGAATCTCGGGTAAGTAACATACCGATGACAAAGGGAACAACGTATGTCGTTGTGCGGTTTGACCGATAAAGATCTTCGTAGAATATGTAGGAACCAATATGGGCATCCAGGTTCCGCTATTGTTTATTGACCGAGAATGGTTCTAGGTCATGTCTACATAGTTCTCGAACCCGTAGGGTCCGCACGCTTAACGTTTCGATGACAGTTCATAATGAGTTTATAAGTATTGATGCACCGAAGGTTGTTCGGAGTCCCGGATGTGATCACGGACATGACGAGGAGTCTCGAAATGGTCGAGACATAAAGATTGATATATTGGAAGCCTACATTTGGACATCGGAAGTGTTCCGGGTGAAATCGGGATTTTACCGGAGTACCGGGAGGTTACCGGAACCCCCCGGGAGGTCAATGGGCCTTAATGGGCCATAGGAGAAGAGGAAGGGCAGCCCAAGGTGGGCTGCGCGCCCCCCTCCCCCCTCTAGTCCGAATAGGACAAGGAAAGGGGGGGCGGCGCCCCTTCCCCCTTCTCCCCTCCTCCAATCCTAGTCCAACTAGGAAAGGGGGGGGAGTCCTACTCCCGGTGGGAGTAGGACTCCTCCTTGCGCGCCTCCTATAGGGCCGCCACCTCCCCTTGTCTCCTTTATATCTGGGGCAGGGGCACCCCAAGACACACAAGTTGATCTACGGATCTTTCCTTAGCCGTGTGCGGTGCCCCTTCCACCATATTCCACTTCGGTCATATCGTCATGAGCTTAGGCGAAGCCTGCGCCGGAGAAGTCATATCGTCATGGAGCTTAGGCGAAGCTCTGCGTCGGTGGAGCATCAACATCGTCACCACGCCGTCGTCTTGTGAAACTCATCCCGACACTTTGCTGGATCGGAGTCCGGGGATCGTCATCGAGCTGAACGTGTGCTGAACACGGAGGTGCCGTACGTTCGGTACTTGGATCGGTCGGATCGTGAAGACGTACGACTACATCAACCGCGTTGTTATAACGCTTCCGCTTACGGTCTCACGAGGGCGTGGGCGGACACTCTCCCCTCTCGTTGCTATGCCATCACGATGATCTTGCGTGATCGTAGGAAATTTTTTGAAATTACTACGTTCCCCAACAGTGGCATCCGAGCCTGGTTTTATGCGTTGATGTCATATGCACGAGTAGAACACAAGTGAGTTGTGGGCGATACAAGTCATACTTCCTACCAGCATGTCATACTTTGGTTCAGCGGTATTGTGAGATGAAGCGGCCCGGACCGACATTACGCGTACGCTTACGCGAGACTGGTTTCACCGCTCCGAGCACTCGTTGCTTAAAGGTGACCGGCGGGTGTCTGTCTCTCTCACTTTAGTTGAACCGAGTGTGGCTACGCCCGGTCCTTGAGAAGGTTAAAACGGAGTCTATTTGACGAAGTATCGTTGTGGTTTTGATGCGTAGGTAAGAACGGTTCTTGCTCAGCCCGTAGCAGCCACGTAAAACTTGCAACAACAAAGTAGAGGACTTCTAACTTGTTTTTGCAGGGCATGTTGTGATGTGATATGGTCAGGACGTGATGCTATATTTTATTGTATGAGATGATCATGTTTTGTAACCGAGTTATCGGCAATGGCGAGAGCCATATGGTTGTCGCTTTATTGTATGAAATGCAACGCCATGTAATTGCTTTACTTTATCACTAAGCGTTAGCGATAGTCGTAGAAGCAATAGTTGGCGAGACGACAACGATGCTACGATGGAGATCAAGGTGTCGCGCGGGTGGCGATGGTGATCATGACGGTGCTTGGAGATGGAGATCACAAGCACAAGATGATGATGGCCATATCATATCACTTATATTGATTGCATGTGATGTTTATCCTTTATGCATCTTATCTTGCTTTGATTGACGGTAGCATTATAAGATGATCTCTCACTAAAATTATCAAGTAGTGTTCTCCTGAGTATGCACCGTTGCCAAAGTTAAATCGTGCGAGACACCACGTGATGATCGGGTGTGATAAGCTCTCGTCCATCTACAACGGGTGCAAGCCAGTTTTGCACACGCAGAATACTCAGGTTATACTTGACGAGCCTAGCATATACAGATATGGCCTCGAACGCGGAGACCGAAAGGTCGAACGTGAATCATATAGCAGATATGATCAACATAAGATGTTCACCATTGAAAACTACTCCATCTCACGTGATGATCGGTTATGGTTTAGTTGATTTGGATCACGTGATCACTTAGATAACTAGAGAGATGTCTGTCTAAGTGGGAGTTCTTTAGTAATATGATTAATTGAACTTAAATTTATCATGAACTTAGTACTGATAGTATTTTGCTTGTCTATGTTTACTGTAGATAGATGGCTCGTCTTTGTTGTTCCGTTGAATTTTAATGCGTTCCTTGAGAAAGCAAAGTTGAAAGATGATGGTAGCAATTACACGGACTGGGTCCGTAATCTGAGGATAATCCTCATTGCTGCACGTAAAAGTTACGTCCCCGAAGCACCGCTGGGTGACAGAACCTGCTGCGAGATCTTGAGCGAAGTTGTGAGCGTCGGCAAAGCAGAGCTGATGACTACTCTATAGTTCAGTGTGCCATGCTTTACGGCTTAGAACCGGGTCTTCAACGACGTTTTGAGCGTCATGGAGCATATGAGATGTTCCAGGAGTTGAAGTTGATATTTCAACAGAATGCCCGGATTGAGAGATATGAAGTCTCCAATAAGTTCTATAGCTGCAAGATGGAGGAGAACAGTTACATCGGTGAGCACATACTCAAAATGTCCGGGTATTACAATCACTTGAATCAACTGGGAGTTAATCTTCCGGATGATTGTGTCATTGATGAAATTCTTCAATCACTGCCACCAAGCTACAAAGGCTTCGTGATGAACTATAATATGCAAGGGTTAGTAAAGACTATGCTCGAGCTCTTCGCAATGCTAAAAGCTGCGGAGGTAGAAATCAAAAGGAGCATCAAGTGTTGATGGTCAACAAGACCACTAGTTTCAAGAAGAAAGGCAAAGGGAAGAAGAAGGAACTTCAAGAAGAACAGCAAACAAGTTGCTGATCAGAGAAGAAACCCAAGTCTGGACCTAAGCCTGAAACTGAGTGCTTCTCTTGCAAGCGGACTGGTCCTTTGAAGCGGAACTGCCCCAAGTATTTGGCGGATAAGAAGGATGGCAAAGTGAACAAAGGTATATGTGATATACTTGTTATTGATGTGTACCTTACTAGAGCTCGCAGAGTACACAGGTATTTGATACTGGTTACATTGCTAATATTTGCAACTCGAAACAGAACTACGGATTGCGAACACCGGCAAAGGACGAGGTGACGATGCGCGTGGGAAGCGGTTCCAAAGTCGATGTGATCGCAGTCGACACGCTACCTCTACATCTACCTTGGGATTAGTTTTAGACCTGAATAATTGTTATTTGGTGCCGCGTTGAGCATGAACATTATATCTGGATCTTGTTTAATGCGAGGCGGTTATTCATTTAAATCAGAGAATAATGGTTGTTCTATTTATATGAATAATATCTTTTATGGTCATGCACCCTTGAAGAGTGGTCTATTTTAATGAATCTCGATAGTAGTGATACACATATTCATAATGTTGAAACCAAAAGATGCAGAGTTGATAATGATAGTGCAAGTTATTTGTGGCACTGCCGTTTAGGTCATATCGGTGTAAAACGCATGAAGAAACTCCATGCTGATGGACTTTTGGAGTCACTTGATTATGAATCACTTGGCACTTGCGAACCGTGCCTCATGGGCAAGATGACTAAAACTCCGTTCTCGGTACTATGGAGAGAGCAACAGATTTATTGGAAATCATACATACGGATGTATGTGGTCCAATGAATGTTGAAGCTCGTGGCGGATATCGTTATTTTCTCACCTTCACAGATGATTTGAGCAGATATGGGTATATCTTCTTAATGAAACATAAGTCTGAAACATTTGAAAAGTTCAAAGAATTTCAGAGTGAAGTTGAAAATCATCGTAATAAGAAAATAAAGTTTCTACGATCTGATCGTGGAGGCGAATATTTGAGTTCTGAGTTTGGTCTACATTTGAAACAAAGCGGAATAGTTTCGCAACTCACGCCACCCGAACACCACAGCGCAATGGTGTGTCCGAGCGTCGAATCGCACTTTACTGGATATGGTGCGATCTATGATGTCTCTTACAGATTTACCGCTATCATTTTGGGGTTATGCTCTTGAGGCGGCCGCATTCACGTTAAATAGGACACCGTCAAAATCCGTTGAGACGGCGCCTTATGAACTATGGTTTAGCAAGAAACCAAAGTTGTCGTTCTGAAAGTTTGGGGTTGCGATGCTTATGTGAAGAAACTTCAACCTGATAAGCTTAAACCCAAATCGAAAATGTGTCTTCATAGGATACCCAAAGGAGACAATTGGGTACACCTTCTATCACAGATCCGAAGGCAAGACATTCGTTGCTAAAATGGATCCTTTCTAGAGAAGGAGTTTCTCTCGAAAGAAGTGAGTGGGAGGAAAGTGGAACTTGATGAGGTAATAGTACCAGCTCCCTTATTGGAAAGTAGTTCGTCACGAAATCAGTTTCGTAACACCTACACCAGTTAGTGAGGAAGATAATGATGAAGATCATGAAACTTCAGATCAAGTTGTCACCGAACCGTAGATCAACCAGAACAAAATCCGCACCAGAGTGGTACGGTAATCCTATTCGGAAGTCATGTTACTTGACCATGGCGAACCTACGAACTATGAAGAAGCGATGGTGAGCCCAGATTCCATAAAATGGCTGGAAGCCATGAAATCTGAGATGGGATCCATGTATGAGAACAAAGTATGGACTTTGGTTGACTTGCCGATGATCGGCAAGCCATTGAAAATAAATGGATCTTTAAGAAGAAGACCGACGCCGATGGTAATGTAACTGTCTACAAAGCTCGACTTGTCGCGAAAGGTTTTCGACAAGTTCAAGGGGTTGACTACGATGAGACTTTCTCACCAGTAGCGATGCTTAAGTCTGTCCGAATCATGTTAGCAATTGCCGATTTTATGATTATGAAATTTGGCAAATGGATGTAAAACCGCATTCTTGAATGGATTTCTAGAAGAAGAGTTGTATATGATGCAACCAGAAGGTTTTGTCGATCCAAAAGGTGCTAACAAAGTGTGCAAGCTCAACGATCAATTTATGGTCAGTGCAAGCCTCTCGGAGTTGGAATAAGCGCTTTGATAGTGTGATCAAAGCATATGGGTTTGTACAGACTTTTGGAGAAGCCTGTATTTACAAGAAAGTGAGTGGGAGCTCTGTAGCATTTCTAATATTATATGTGGACGACATATTATTGATTGGAAATGATATAGAATTTCTGGATAGCATAAAAGGATACTTGAATAAAAGTTTTTCAATGAAAGACCTCGGTGAAGCTGCTTACATATTGGGCATCAAGATCTATAGAGATAGATCAAGGCGCTTGATTGGACTTTCACAAAGCACATACCTTGATAAAGTTTTGAAAAAGTTCAAAATGGATCGTGCAAAGAAAGGTTTTTGCCTGTGTTACAAGGTGTAAGATTGAGTCGGACTCAATGCCCGACCACAACAGAAGATAGAGAGAAAATGAAAGATGTTCCTATGCTTCAGCCATAGGCTCTATCATGTATGCAATGCTGTGTACCAGACTGACGTATGCTTAGCTGTAAGCTTGGCAGGAAGGTACCAAAGTAATCCAGAGTGGATCATCGACAGCGGTCAAGAACATCCTGAAATACCTGAAAAGGACTAAGGATATGTTTCTCGTATATGGAGGTGACAAAGAGCTAGTCGTAAATGGTTACGTCGATGCAAGCTTTGACACTGATCCGGACGATTCTAAATCGCAAACCGGATCGTATTTTTATTAAGCGGGGAGCTGTCGGTTGGTGCAGTTCTAAACAAAGCGTCGTGGCGGGATCTACATGTGAAGCGGAGTACATAGCTGCTTCGGAAGCAGCGAATGAAGGAGTCTGGATGAAAGAGTTCATTTCCGATCTAGGTGTCATACCTAGTGCATCGGGACCGATGAAGATCTTCTGTGACAATTCTGGTGCAATTGCCTTGGCAAAGGAATCCAGGTTTCACAAGAGGACCAAGCACATCAAGAGACGCTTCAATGCCATTCGGGACCAAGTCCAAGTGGGAGACATAGAGATTTGCAAAATACATACGGATCTGAATGTTGCAGACCGTTGACTAAGCCTCTTCCACGAGCAAAACATGATCAGCACCAAGACTCCATGGGTGTTAGGATCATTACTATGTAATCTAGATTATTGACTCTAGTGCAAGTGGGAGATGAAGGAAATATGCCCTAGAGGCAATAATAAAAGTTATTATTTATTTCCTTATATCATGATAAATGTTTATTATTCATGCTAGAATTGTATTAACCGGAAACATAATACATGTGTGAATATATAGACAAACAGTATGTCACTAGTATGCCTCTACTAGACTAGCTTGTTAATCAAAGATGGTTATGTTTCCTAACCATGAACAAGGAGTTGTTATTTGATTAACAAGGTCACATCATTAGTTGAATGATCTGATTGACTTGACCCATTCCGTTAGCTTAACAGTTGATCGTTTAGTATGTTAATGCTTTCTTCATGACTCATACATGTTCCTATAACTATGAGATTATGCAACTCCGTTTACGGAGGAACACTTTGGTACTACCAAACGTCACAACGAATCGGGTGATTATAAAGGAGTACTACAGGTGTCTCCAAAGGTACTTGTTGGGTTGGCGTATTTGAGATTAGGTTTTGTCACTCCGATTGTCGGAGAGGTATCTCTAGGCCTTCTCCGTAATGCACATCACTTAAGCCTTGCAAGCATTACAACTAATGAGTTAGTTGTGAGATGATGTATTACGGAACGAGTAAAGAGACTTACCGGTAACGAGATTGAACTAGGTATTGGATACCGACGATCGAATCTCGGGTAAGTAACATACCGATGACAAAGGGAACAACGTATGTCGTTGTGCGGTTTGACCGATAAAGATCTTCGTAGAATATGTAGGAACCAATATGGGCATCCAGGTTCCGCTATTGTTTATTGACCGAGAATGGTTCTAGGTCATGTCTACATAGTTCTCGAACCCGTAGGGTCCGCACGCTTAACGTTTCGATGACAGTTCATAATGAGTTTATAAGTATTGATGCACCGAAGGTTGTTGAGTCCGGATGTGATCACGGACATGACGAGGAGTCTCGAAATGGTCGAGACATAAAGATTGATATATTGGAAGCCTACATTTGGACATCGGAAGTGTTCCGGGTGAAATCGGGATTTTACCGAGTGCCGGAGGTTACGGAACCCCAGGGAGGTCAATGGGCCTTAATGGGCCATAGGAGAAGAGGAAGGGCAGCCCAAGGTGGGCTGCGCCCCCCCCCTCTAGTCCGAATAGGACAAGGAAAGGGGCGGCGCCTTCCCCTTCTCCTCCTCCAATCCTAGTCCAACTAGGAAGGGGGAGTCCTACTCCCGTGGGAGTAGGACTCCTCCTTGGTGCGCCTCCTATAGGGCCGCCACCTCCCCTTGTCTCCTTTATATCTGAGGCAGGGGCACCCCAAGACACACAAGTTGATCTACGGATCTTTCCTTAGCCGTGTCGGTGCCCCTTCCACCATATTCCACTTCGGTCATATCGTCATGAGCTTAGGCGAAGCCTGCGCCGGAGAAGTCATATCGTCATGGAGCTTAGGCGGCTCGCTGCGTCGGTGGAGCATCAACATCGCCTGCACGCCGTCGTCTTGTGAAACTCATCCCGACACTTTGCTGGATCGGTCCGGGATCGTCATCGAGCTGAGCGTGTCTGAACACGGAGGTGCCGTCGTTCGGTACTTGGATCGGTCGGATCGTGAAGACGTCGACTACATCAACAGCGTTGTTATAACGCTTCCGCTTACGGTCTCACGAGGGTGCGTGGGCGGACACTCTCCCTCTCGTTGTTATGCCATCACGATGATCTTGCGTGATCGTAGGAAAATTTTTGAAATTACTACGTTCCCCAACACTTCATGGCAGAAGAGGATGAGGAGGAGACCGCATTCATCACCCCATGCGGCACATACTGTTTCGTACGGATGCCTTTCGGTTTAAAGAATGCTGGTTCAACATTTGCAAGGGTAGTCCATGACGCTTTTGAGCCGCAAATACACAGAAATGTGGAAGCCTACATAGATGACATAGTGGTCAAGAGCAAGGACAAGGCGACTCTGATTCAAGATTTAGACGAAACCTTTGCAAATCTGCGCAAGATCAACCTCAAGCTCAACCCCGAGAAGTGTGTGTTTGGAGTCCCCTCCGGCAAGCTTCTCGGGTTCTTCGTGTCTCAGCGGGGAATTGAAGCCAATCCTGACAAAATCAAGGCCATTGAGCAGATTGAAGCACCAAAGCGCGTCAAGGATGTACGAAGACTTGCGGTTCGTAGCTGCTCTCAGCAGGTTTATCTCTAGGTCTCTGCTGAGCGCCCTGCCATTTTTCAAAATATTGAAAAGGGCAGGTCCAATGAAATGGACTCCGGAAGCGGAGGCTGCACTGCAGGACTTAAAGAGATACCTGTCCTCCACTCCAACACTTGTCGCACCTAAGCCACAAGAGAAGTTGCTGCTATATATAGCGGCAACCAATCAAGTGGTTAGTGATGCGTTAGTAGCGGAGAGGGAGGCGGATGATGAGCCAGCAACCATGGCAGATGCATCCAGCGACAAGCAGGGGACTTCACCGGCAAGCTCTGGTCCCGACAAAGATGGATCTGCGCAGGCGCGTGAGAAGATGCAGAAAAGAATGGTGCAGCGCCCAGTTTACTTTGTCAGTTCCCTTCTGCAGGGGGCTAGGTCAAGGTACTCTGGTGTGCAGAAATTGCTTTTCGGCCTTCTCATGGACTCGAGAAAGCTGCGCCATTACTTCCAAGCACATGAGATCACAGTCGTCACTCGTTTTCCGCTGAAGAGGATACTGCAAAATCCAGAAGCAACAGGCAGGATTGTCGAGTGGGCACTGGAACTGTCAAGCTTTGGCCTCAAGTTTGAGAGCACTTCGACTATCCAAAGCAGAGCATTGGTGGAGTTCATAGCAGAATGGACGCCAACACAAGATGAAGAAATTCCAGAAATGAGCATCCCCGTCAAGGAGGCAAACAAAGAGTGGCTGATGTACTTTGATGGTGCCTTCTCGCTGCAAGGCGCCCGGTCTTGGCGTGCTACTTGTTGCACCACGAAGAGCACCTCAAGCACGTAGTCGGATGCACTTTCCCAAGGAGCAAGCAACGAACAATACCGTAGAGTATGAAGGTTTGCTTGCCGGTCTCAGGATCACAGCAAACCTTGGGATCAAGAAGCTCATTGTCAGGGGTGACTCACAGCTTGTCGTCCGCCAAGTGAACAAGAATTATCAGAGTCCGTTGATGGAAGCTTACGTTGATGAAGTGAGAAAGCTAGAAGAGCACTTTGACGGCCTATAGATGGAACATGTTCCAAGAGCTCAGAACGACATTGCCGATGGCCTGTCGAAGTGCGCCGCACTTAAGTTACCTGTGGAACCAGGGATCTTTGTGCTCAAACTGACTCAACCGTCTGTAACGCCATCAACTGGACAGAGCAAGAAGAGGAAGTTGATTTCTGGTGACTATTTTCCGGCAGAGCTCCCCGAAGCCGCCACCAAGAAGGTCCTCAAGATCAACACCAAGGGTGCTAAGGAGCAGTCTGCTCCGGCAAGCCCTAGGGCTTGTTCCGTTGAAGCAGACGCTCCCGACAAGTTTTGCTCCGGCAAGGTTGCCGGGGAACGTCAAGCTCCAGCTGAGCTGCAGGTTCTCGCCGTAGAAGCGGATGTTCCCGCAGCAGCGGATGTGCCTTTAGTCCTTGTTGTCGAGCCGCAAGCTCCAGCATGGGCACAGCAGATTGTCCGTTTCCTTGAGACGGAGAACTTCCGAAGAGCAAGAAGAAGCGGAAAGAGTAGCCCGGCGTCAAGTATGTACCAGTTTGTCGACAACACACTGCATGTAAGAAGACTCAACAGCGTGAAATTGAAGTGTATTCACCGAAAGACGGACAAAAGCTGTTGGCGAGATACATGGAGGCATATGTGGTCACCACATTGGCGCAAGAACACTTGCCGCAAAGCGTTCCGACAAGGTTTCTTTTGGCGACAGCCCTCCGGATGCAACTGCACAAGTAACCAAGTGTGAAGCGTGCGGTTCCATTCCAAGCAGATACACCAGCCAGCTCAAGCTCTCCAGACGATCCCTTTATCCTGGCCATTTTTGGTGCAGGGCTCGACATCCTCGGCCCCTTTCCCGAGCTGTCCGGGGCTTTGAGTACTTATGCGTTGCGATCGACAAGTTCACAAAGTGACCGAAGTGGAAGCGATGAGGAAGGTGACAACACGATCGGCGATCAAGTTCTTGGTCGATTGTTTGCGCTTTGGGATCCCTAACAGGATCATCACCGACAACGACACGCAATTCACGAGCTGCACCTTCATGCGATCGTCCAAGATCTTGGCGCCAAGGTGCGCTTCGCTTCGCTGCTCATCCGAGAAGTAACGGTCAAGCGGAGAGGGCGAATCTTGAAGTGTTGCACGGGCTCAAGACCAGGACTTTCGACAGGCTGCACAAGTGCGGAAAGAACTGGATTGAGGAGCTGCCGTGGTTCTTTGGTCGATCGGGGCGACGCCAAATCGAGCCACCGGCGGACACCTTCGCTCTAGTCTATGGAGCGAGGCAGTTCTCCCCATGGAACTTCGTATCTGGGTCACCTCGAGTGCTCGCTTACGATGAGCTTGAGCAAGAGCGATTGCGACAAGATGACGTTGCTCCTTGAGGACGACCGTCTTCAGGGCGCAGATGAGCTGCTCGATACCAGCAAGCTTTGCGCCGCTACCATAGCCGCAAAGTTAATGCCGAAGTCTCGAGGAAGGCGACCTTGTTCTTGGCGCGTTCAGTCCGCCAAGAATTCCAACAAGTTGGCGCCAAGTGGGAAGGCCCTTACCGGGTGAAACGAGTCACTAGGCCTGGCGCTGTCCGCCTTGAGACCGAAGATGGCATTCCGGTGAGCAACTCCTGGAACATTGAGCATCTTCGTAAGTTTTACCCGTAGGGCGCGGTTGTCGGAACCTGTTCCGGCAACCACCTTTAACAAGTCTTGCCGATGTTGCATGTAATCCTTTATGCGAAGCGGCGCAGACCCGTGCATAAGTAAAGCTCATGTGCTCCGCACATCTTGTCAATTTCATGCTTTCTACTTTTTTTTGCATGCGTTATCTGACACTTTGTGTAGCGCCTACCCCCGGTAAGCAATAACGAGCCGTAAGACTCCATATCTTTATTTTCTCTTCTTTCTCTTTCTCAAAGAAAGGAAGGTTCCCTCGCTCACAAGTTTGCCGGGGGGAAAGGAGAAGATAATGGTGTGGACCAAGCGTCGTTCGAGGAAGTTTCGCCTTACCGGGAAGCAAACGACAGGAAAGCTAACACTAGTAGAAAAGGGGGCTATCGTCCAGCCCTGTTTAGCCCATTAGTCCCGGTTCAATCCAGAACCGGGACTAATGTGAGCATTTATCGGTTAAGCGGCTAAGGCATTAGTCGGTTCACTGTGCCCTTTAGTCCTGGTTTGTGCCTCAAACCGGGACTAAAGAATCGATACCATTAGTCGGTTCATGCCTCAAACCGGGACTAAAGAGTGAACCTTTAGTCGGTTTGAGGCACGAACCGGGACTAATGGGGTTGAGACCTTTAGTCCCGGTTCGTGCCATGAACCGGTTCTAAAGGGTGCCATTTTCAAACTCTACCCCCCCCCCCCTTGGATCGCCTTTTCAATTTTTTTTTAAAAAAAAGAAAATGATGGAAATGTCAAAAAATTAAAAAAAAATAAGTTTCCCATGTGATATGTGGTCTAGTTGTTGGGAAAATTTGCAAATGTGATTTTCGACTTTATTTGCAAAATCTCTCTGGAATTTGTAAATATGGGCATAACTTTTGCATACTAACTCGGATGAAAAAGCTTTTTATATGAAAAATCATCTACTCGAAAAGTTACATCCAAATTTAACGGGGGAACCCCGTTAAACATTTTCAAAATCCTCAAAAACCTAACAGAAAAAAAGCTACGGGGCTTTTAATATCTAGAGTGGAAAAAATTGAAAAAATTTCAAACTGTGGTCAAACAATGGTCAAACCATGGTCAAACTAATTATTCTAGAATATTAGTGTTACTAAATAATTTGTTCAATTATTTTGAATTTTGGTCAAATCTAGTCAAACTGTGGTCAAACTATGGTCAAACTGTGGTCAAACCATGGTCAAACTAATTATTCAAAATAACTATTGTTTTCTAAATAATTATTGTTTTTGAAAACAATATTTTGAAACTCAAACAGTAAAATGTGTCAATTCATGCTCAAGCAAAATTCCTGAGGGTTAATAGGATTGACATCTTACTATTGTCAGGAAAACAACAAGTGCAGACTTGGAAACGAGGGAGAATAGAACCGGAAGTTAAGCGTGCTTAGGCTGGGGAGTGGGAGGATGGGTGACCGTTCGGGAAGTTAGGTGATTTGGAATGATGAGGGTGATTAGAGAAGAGGATAAATTGAGCGGTGATGAGGGTGCTGATTAGAGATTAGGGGTTAAAATAATTCAGAAATTTGAAAATAAAAATTATTCAAAAAAATTTCAAAAAAAAATTTCAAAAAAAATAATCATAAAAATTTCCATTAGTCGGTTGGAGTTACCAACCGGGACTAAAGGTGGAGCCCCACGTGGCATGACCTTTAGTCCC
Organism: Aegilops longissima; assembly: GCA_021605205.1. Lineage (NCBI taxonomy): Eukaryota > Viridiplantae > Streptophyta > Magnoliopsida > Poales > Poaceae > Aegilops > Aegilops longissima. The sequence continues at coordinate 7,601 of JAHIAM010006045.1, read as the reverse complement.
GTTCTGGATTGAGCCGGACTAAAGGGAGAGGTATTAATATCGACCCTTTAGTCCCGGTTCACCAACCGGGACTAAAGGCCCTTACCAACCGGGAAAATAGGCCCTTTTTCTAGTAGTGTAAGTTGCTAAAGTTTGAGCAATCAGTTTTAAAAATTTTAAAATTTTTAAGTTATCTTCCTCGAACGACCGTGCTTTGTATGGAAAACCTGTGCGCGGAGGAACCAACTCGTAGCTAGTTGCTCCCTTACTTTGTTTCGAGTCCGCTCAACAACTTAAGTGAGCCACGACTAGTTGTGACAAGGTTTCTTGTCGGTAGCGGCACCGCTAGCAGGCTGCTGACGTCCCGCACTCAACGCTCGCGGCTAAGGTGCCTGCGCCGACAAGTTCCCTAAAAACGTAGGGCAAAAACATACAAAGGAAGGAATCAAGTAAAGGAAATAACATAGCAATCGCTACCCGAAATAGAGTCATATTACAAGATAGCTTGTCGCAGCTCTAACAGATTGTTCTCATAACATGACCAGCAGCGACAAGAAAAAGAGAAAACGGGCGGCCTAATCTACGCGATCGCCCTCAACCCTCTTGATCCCGCTCACCTTGTCCACAATGGGTGCGACAAGGGTCTTGAGCGCTTCCAGATCAGCATCCGGCGGCAAGGTCCCGAGGGCGTTGGTGAGGTTGAGGCCTGGGTTGCGGAAGGCCACCTTCACCAAAGACCTTTTGAAGAGCTCCGCGCAGATCTTGCGCGACTCGTCGACCAGCTGCTTTGGGATCTTCTCCCGAGTCGCTGGAGGGCCGTCGCCACGCCTTTGAAGAACAAGCTGAGCTTGGCGCTGGGTTGGAGGTGCTCATCGGAGGAATACCGAGATCCTCCATCCCAGCTGCGCTAGCTCCTGTCGATGGCTGCGGCAACATCCACGAGACCCTCGGTCCAGTGCTCCACATTCTCCCTAAAAGTGTTACAGGCGGCAGCAGCACTCTGCCAGCGCCTCGTCGGCCTTGATCTTCTCCTTCAAGGCCACCTCCTGCTCCCTAGCGCCGTCCAGCCTCTTGGTCAAAGTAGTCAGCTTCAACTCAAGATCTGCGTTGGAGTCCTTGGCGGCGCTAAGCTCCTTGCTCCTCTCGGCGAGACGACCCTGCAGCTCGCCAAGGGTGTAGGCGTCCTTCTCGCGCTCACGCTTGAGCGCAGCAAGCTCCTTGCCGCTCACCTTGAGATCGGCCTCCAGCTGCCCCACCTTCGTCTCCAGCTCCTTCTTGGCGGCCTTGGCAGCTGCGGCAGCATCCTCTGCTTCCTTGAGAACCCCGCCGAATGTTTGCTCGCGCGCGGCAAGCTCCTCCTCGTGGCTGTCAAGGTTAACCTTCCGCTGCGCCAACTCGCCTTCCTGCGCAGACAGCTTCTCGGCAGCAAGCCGCTGTTGCTCTTCAACTTCAGCCTTCTCGAGGAGGAAGGCTTTACGCTCCTCGGCGAGTTGCTCCCGCTCCTCTGCCAGGGACCGGAGAGCTTCCTGGTTGAGGCCCCGGAGCTCCTCCGCGGGCTTCTCGATGTCCACTCCCGCCTTCGCGACAAGCGCCTCGGGATACCAGCTTGGCCTGTCGGGCGCGGTAGAGCGACAACAGCTTCCGCAGCAGCTGCTCCTCCTCAGGCTCGCCGCTGCTGCTGCTCGGCGCGTTGACCAGCGTCAGCCCAGCGGAGGCAAGCAACTCTTCATCAAAGATTTCTCCTTCGATCGGCGCCCTCGAGCTCGACGCCCAGGGGAGCTTGATGAAGACGCCATCGCCGGCCTTCAAATAGGCGCCGGGTTGGGGCTCTTGAACTGGCAGCTGCAGCAGCGGCGGAGGGATCGGCGGTCGGCGTGGCGCTGGCGCTCCTGCGGCCTCGGGGCCGTCGGTCGATCGCGGACCTCTCGCCCGGCTTCTGCGGCGGCAGCTTTGGCGGCCTCTCCGCCGGCGGGATCATCAGCGCCGGCTTCTTCTTCGATGACAATGGCGTCGTCGGTATTGCCTTGTGCGTTCTCCTCGCCGGCGACCGCGGTTTCCATCGGCTCCGTGGTAGATGGACTGACGACCGAAAAGGGAGAAAAGTCAAGCAAATATTCAAAAGAAAATCAGAAGAAGAAGAACTCAAGGGAAGTTTTCAAGCAAGAGGATTACCTGTACTAGGATCTCTGATCGTGGTCTCCGCCACCGGGGTCGCTGGTGCTGTCCTTGCCGGAGAACTGTCCCTTGCCGGAGACTTCTCCTTACCGAAAAATTCTCCTTGTCAAGAACGCCCCTTGCCGGGAATCCTCCTTGGCGGTGTAGTCGAAGCAGATGGCATGTCGGGAGCGGCTTCCGGGCACTCTGGTGAGACTGCTCTGCTCCTCGCAAACCAATAGTCGATGTCGGCAAGAAAGAGCACCCACGCCGCTAACAGCAGGAAGTAAACCATATACTTACGCTGGGGGCTGCGCTGGGGGCTGCTTTGAGGAATAGTTGCCGGGTCCGGCAAGGTGGTCTCGGACACACCCCCTGCTGTCGCGGTGGGTTCGTCCTCGATGACAATCACCGGGACCTTGGTTCTCTTCGCCGCTCTCTGGGCCAGAGTCCTGAAAAGGAATGGGTTCGGAGTAAAGCAAATCAGATACAAGACAAAACAGCAAGAATTGAAGAACTACAAGTACAGCAAAGAATCTTACTCTTCCTCTTCCTCGTCGGAGCTGGCGCGAGAGGTCAAGTCCGCCCACCTTGGCGCGACAAAGCGGAGGAGTAGGTTCCTTAGCAGCTTGGCGGGAGCAGAAGCGGTGGTCCGGGAGGGCCCGCTCGATTCTTGCAGCTGCGTGAGGTGCTCCAGCAACATGCTTGCCACGATGGAGCGCGTCGCCTGCACGCCCGGCGGCAGTTGACCCATCTGCCGCCCCGCTACGTCCCTGGCCTTGCGGAGACGCCTTCTTGGTGGAGCTGGGGGCTCCGCTTGCGGCGAGCTGTCTGAAGGTGAGAAAGAGGAGGAGTCGATCTTCAACGAGTCGCTCGCGCCCTCGGCGGATCAAGCAAAGAAAGGGTTCTTGCCTGTGTTACAAGGTGTGAAGTTGAGTAAGACTCAATGCCCGACCACCGCAGAAGATAGAGAGAAAATGAAAGATGTTCCCTATGCCTCAGCCATAGGCTCTATCATGTGTGCAATGTTGTGTACCAGACCTGATGTGTGCCTTGCTATAAGCTTAGCAGGGAGGTACCAAAGTAATCCAGGAGTGGATCATTTGGACAGCGCTCAAGAACATCTGAAATACGAAAAGGACTAAGGATATGTTTCTCAGATATGGAGGTGACAAAGAGCTCATCGTGGCAGTTACGTTGATGCAAGCTTTGACACTGATCCGGACGATTCTAAATCGCAAACCGGATACGTATTTACACTAAACGGAGGAGCTGTCAGTTGGTGCAGTTCTAAACAAAGCATCGTAGTGAAGCGGAATACATAGCAGCTTCGGAAGCAGCTAATGAAGGAGTCTGGATGAAGGAGTTCATATCCGATCTAGGTGTCATACCTAGTGCATCGGGTCCAATGAAAATCTTTTGTGACAATACTGGAGCAATTGCTTTAGCAAAGGAATCCAGATTTCACAAGAGAACCAAACACATCAAGAGACGCTTCAATTCCATCCGGGACTTAGTCCAGGTGGGAGACATAGAGATTTGCAAGATACATACGGATCTGAATGTAGCAGACCCGTTGACTAAGCCTCTTCCACGAGCAAAACATGATCAGCACCAAGACTCCATGGGTGTTAGAATCATTACTATGTAATCTAGATTATTGACTCTAGTGCAAGTGGGAGACTGAAGGAAATATGCCCTAGAGGCAATAATAAAGTTATTAGTTATTTCCTTATTTCATGATAAATGTTTATTGTTCATGCTAGAATTGTATTAACCGGAAACATAATACATGTGTGAATACATAGACAAACAGAGTGTCACTAGTATGCCTCTACTAGACTAGCTTGTTAATCAAAGATGGTTAAGTTTCCTAACCATAGACAAAGGAGTTGTCATTTGATTAACAAGGTCACATCATTGGTTGAATGATCTGATTGACATGACCCATTCCATTAGCTTAGCACCCGATCGTTTAGTATGTTGCTATTGCTTTTATCCATGACTTATACATGTTCCTATAACTATGAGATTATGCAACTCCGTTTACGGAGGAACACTTTGGGTACTACCAAACGTCACAACGTAACTGGGTGATTATAAAGGAGTACTACAGGTGTCTCCAAAGGCAGATGTTGGGTTGACGTATTTCGAGATTAGGATTTGTCAATCCGATTGTCGGAGAGGTATCTCTGGGCCCTCTCGGTAATACACATCACTAAAGCCTTGCAAGCATTACAACTAATGAGTTAGCTGTGAGATGATGTATTACGGAACGAGTAAAGAGACTTGCCAGTAACGAGATTGAACTAGGTATTGGATACCGACGATCGAATCTCGGGCAAGTAACATACCGATGACAAAGGGAACAACGTATGTTGTTATGCGGTCTGACCGATAAAGATCTTCGTAGAATATGTAGGAGCCAATATGGGCATCCAGGTCCCGCTATTGGTTATTGACCGGAGACGTGTCTCGGTCATGTCTACATTGTTCTCGAACCGTAGGGTCCGCACGCTTAAGGTTTCGATGACGGTTATATTATGAGTTTGTGTATTTTGATGTACGAAGGAGTTCGAGTCCCGGATGTGATCACGGACATGACGAGGAGTCTCGAAATGGTCGAGACATAAAGATTGATATATTGACGGCTATATTCGGACACGGAAAGGTTCGGAAGTTTCGGAGAAAACCGGAGTGCCGAGGGGTTACGGAACCCCGGGAAGTAATGGGCCTTATTGGGCCAAGAGGGAGAGAGGGCGCATCGGGGTGGTGGCGCCCCCCATGGGGAGTCGAATATGACAAGGAGGCGCGCGCCCCTTTCCTCTCTCTCTCTCTCTTTCCTTCCCCTTCCTCCTTCCTAGTTGGACTAGGAAAGGGAGTCCTACTCCCACTAGGAGGAGGACTCCCCCCCTTGGCGCGCCTCCTAGGGCCGACCGGCCCTCCCCTTGCTCCTTTATATCACGGGGCAGGGGCACCCTAGAAGACACAAGTTGATCCTTGAGATCGTTCCTTAGCCGTGTGCGGTGCCCCCTCCACCATATTCCACCTCGGTCATATCGTGGCGGTGCTTAGGCGAAGACCTGCGTCGGTAGAACATCAAGATCGTCCTGCACGCCGTCGTCTTGTGGAACTCTCTCCCCGGAGCTTTGCTAGATCGGAGCTGAGGAGCGTCACCGAGCTGTACGTGTGTCAAGAACTTCGGGCGCCGAATAACGGCGCTGGATCGGTTGGATCATGAGGAGAACGTCGACTACTTCCTCTATGTTGTGATCGCTTCGCTTGGTCTCACGAGGGCGTGAGACAACACTCTCCCCTCTCGTTGCTATGCATCACCATGATCTTGCGTGTGCGTAGGAAATTTTTTGAAATTACTACGTTCCCCAACAGTGGTATCCGAGCCTAGGTTTTATGGTTTGATGTTTTGCACGAGTAGAACACAAGTGAGTTGTGGGCGATACAAGTCATACTGCCTACCAGCATGTCATACTTTGGTTCAGCGGTATTGTGAGATGAAGCGGCCCGGACCGACATTACGCGTACGCTTACGCGAGACTGGTTTCACCGTTACGAGCACTCGTGCTTAAAGGTGGCTGGCGGGTGTCTGTCTCTCTCACTTTAGTTGAACCGAGTGTGGCTCGCCCGGTCCTTGAGAAGGTTAAACGGAGTCTATTTGACGAAATATCGTTGTGGTCTTGATGCGTGGGTGAGATTGGTTCTTGCTTAAGCCCGTAGCAGCCACGTAAAATTTGCAACAACAAAGTAGAGGCGTCTAACTTGTTTTTGCAGGGCATGTTGTGATGTGATATGGTCAAGGCGTGATGCTATATTTTATTGTATGAGATGATCATGTTTTGTAACCGGTTATCGGCAACTGGCTGGAGCCATATGGTTGTCGCTTTATTGTATGAAATGCAAGCATCTGTAATTGCTTTACTTTATCACTAAGCGGTAGCGATAGTCGTAGAAGCAATAGATGGCGTAAACGACAACGATGCTACGATGGAGATCAAGGTGTCGCGCCGGTGGCGATGGTGATCACGACGGTGCTTGGAGATGGAGATCACAAGCACAAGATGATGATGGCCATATCATATCACTTATATTGATTGCATGTGATGTTTATCCTTTATGCATCTTATTTTGCTTTGATTGACGGTAGCATTTTAAGATGATCTCTCACTAAAATTATCAAGTAGTGTTCTCCCGAGTATGCACCGTTGCCAAAGTTAAATCGTGTCGAGACACCACGTGATGATCGGGTGTGATAAGCTCTATATCCATCTACAACGGGTGCAAGCCAGTTTTGCACACGCAGAATACTCAGGTTATACTTGACGAGCCTAGCATATGCAGATATGGCCTCGGAACACGGAGACCGAAAGGTCGGCGTGAATCATATAGTAGATATGATCAACATAAGATGTTCACCATTGAAAACTACTCCATCTCACGTGATGATCGGTTATGGTTTAGTTGATTTGGATCACGTGATCACTTAGATGACTAGAGAGATGTCTGTCTAAGTGGGAGTTCTTAAGTAATATGATTAATTGAACTTAAATTTATCATGAACTTAGTACTGATAGTATCTTGCTTGTCTATGTTTGTTTATAGATAGATGGCTCGTCTTGTTGTTTCGTTGAGTTTTAATGCGTTCCTTGAGAAAGCAAAGTTGAAAGATGATGGTAGCAATTACACGGACTGGGTCCGTAACCTGAGGATTATCCTCATTGCTGCACGTAAGAGTTACGTCTGGATGCACCGCTAGGTGCCAGACCTTCTTGCCGATGGCCACCGGCGTTAAGAACGTCTGGCGAGCAAAGCTGGTGACTACTCTATAGTTCAGTGTGCCATGCTTTACGGCTTAGAACCGGGTCTTCAACGATGTTTTGAGCGTCATGGAGCATATGAGATGTTCCAGAGTTGAAGTTGATATTTCAACAGAATGCCCGGATTGAGAGATATGAAGTCTCCAATAAGTTCTATAGCTGCAAGATGGAAGAGAATGGGTCATCGGTGAGCACATACTCGTAATGTCCGGGTATTACAATCACTTGACTCAACGGGAGTTAATCTTCCGGATGATTGTGTCATTGACAGAATTCTTCAATCACTGCCACCAAGCTACAAAGGCTTCGTGATGAACTATAATATGCAAGGGTTAGTAAAGACTATGCAGAGCTCTTACGCAATGCTAAAGGCTGCGGAGGTAGAAATCAAGAAGGAGCATCAAGTGTTGATGGTCAATAAGACCACTAGTTTCAAGAAGAAAGGCAAAGGGAAGAAGAAGGGAACTTCAAGAAGAACAGCAAACAAGTTGCTGCTCAGAGAAGAAACCCAAGTCTGGACCTAAACCTGAAACTGAGTGCTTCTCTGCAAGCGGACTAGTCCTTTGAAGCGGAACTGCCCCAAGTATTTGGCGGATAAGAAGGATGGCAAGGTGAACAAAGGTATATGTGATATAC
>JAHIAM010006044.1:0-36625 GCA_021605205.1 Aegilops longissima | reverse complement strand
ATTCGGAATTTCCAAAGGTTGAAGGGTACCAAAGAAGCCGTGATGTTCGCTTAACTCGACGGCCGCAATTAGCAATGTATTGAGCGATTTCTCTTCATCCTAGTCCACCAAAACTCCGCGAGGTCTTGATACATTTTAGTACTACCGGATGAATGGTGAGAGGAGATTCATGAGCTTCCTTAGATCAATCGCTCAGTTGCGCACCTTGGGAACCACTAGACGGTCTCCAAAGAACACGACACCTTGTTCATCAATGGAGAAACAATCATGACTCTTTCTTGATGTTTCTCTTGATGCGGAAATTCCTGGATTACCTTCGTGCTTTGATGATCTGATCCGTAAGGGTAGGTTTCGCCACCGTGGAAAGGAACTTGAGGAACAATGTGAAGATTAAGCTTACGTAAATTCCTCGTGGAGAAATGGTTGACTTTGTTGTAACATCAGATTGTTACAATAAGATTTTTGACTTAGTGCATCAGCCATGACATTGGCTTTGCTCGTGTAAGATATTCTAAGTCGTAATCGTATCAACTCGACCCAACGCCTTTGCCTCGAGATTCAAATCCGTTGGGTGAAGATGTATTTCAGACTTTGGTGATCGTAGATTTCGCAACGATTACCAAGAAGGTAATGTCGCCAGTTTTGAGTGCATGAACCATCGCTGCAAGCTCTAGATCGTGGGATAGTTATCCTCATGTGGACGAATCGTCGAGAACGAGGCAATCACATGACGATCTTGCATGAGTATGCAACCTAGTCCTTGTCGCGAGGCGCCGCAATAGATAATAAAGTCCTTAGAAAATCTGGTGGAACAAGCACGGAGCAGATGTCAGCGCCTTTTCAGCCTCGAAAGCTGAACTCGCACTGGGCGCCCATTCAACTTTTATCTTTCTTGAGGAGTTCGTTAGAGGTTTAGCAACTTTAGAGAAATTCTCGATTAAGCGGCGCAATAGCTCGCTAAACCGAGGAAACTTCAACTTGCTTGACCGATTCAGGTGGAGTCCAATAAGGACGGCTTGAACTCGCCGGATTGACAGCAATGCCCTTACCAGAGATTACATGGCCTAGATAGGTCACTCGTAACCGAATTCACACTTAGAGAATTTGGCATAAAGGCGATGCTCTCAAGTTTCATCAATACTAGCCTTAGATGTTCGCATGTTCTTCCTCATTCTTGGAGTAGATGAGTATATCATCGAGGTATACCACGATGAATTTATCCAAATACTCCATGAAGATTGAGTTCATTAACCGAGAGAAGGTGGTCGGAGCATTGGTTAAACCGGGACATGACGGTACTCAGATGGCCATAACGAGTAACAAAGGCCGCTTTTAGGAATGTCCTCGTTTGATTTTGATTTGATGGTAGCCCAACCTCAAATCCATCTTGAAAAGATCGAGGATCCAGCGAGCTGATCATACGATCGTTGATCCCGGGAGCGGATACTTGTTCTTGATAGTGACCAAATTGATGTGTCGGTAATCCACAACCATCCGATCCGTTCCATCCTTCTTCTTGACGAAGAGGACGGGCAAGCCCATGGAGATGAACTAGCATGGATGAAACCCTTTGCAAGGACTCATCGAGTTGTTTCTAAGTTCGCTAGTTCTAGGGGTGCCATCTTATAAGGTCTTCTAGAAATTGGGATGGTTCCGGAACAAGATCTATCACGAACTCGACATCCCGCGTGTGGAACACCGGCAGTTCTTCCGAAAGACATCCGGAAAATCACGACTACCGGAATATCTTCGAGGTCCGGAAGGGGTTGGCATTTAAAGAGTAAGTCGGCGCTTGATTCGGGTTAAAACATTAACTGCCTTGCCCAAGGATGGGTGAGTTGAACAGTTCTAGTAGAGCAATCAATCTTAGCATAATGGTCGACATCCATCCATACCCAAGATGATGTTTATGTCCGAGGACTTGAGAGCTAAGAAGCAAGAAAGACTAATCTCGACAAGAATTTCATTCCCATGACTTATTCTAGAGGTTTGCCATCTAGAACCAGGGTCTGAATTTCCATGGAGGTATGCATGTCATGTAATGTGGTGTTGTGCAATCGAGCATAGCTCTCGTAAATAAATGAATGAGATGCTCCAAGATCAAAAAGAACAGTTCGGATGACAATTAACAAGGAGCGCATCGAGAACGACGTTAGTCCTCATAGGTTTCTTCAATAAACATAGTTGACATGGCCACGAGCAAGTGGCAGCCTGGTTTAGCATAGAGCACCTTTCCCGCGGCTTACCACGGCCAATGATTTCCTATCCGACTAGGGTTGTTCTGGGGCACTCATGAATGTAGTGGCCCTGCCTCCACACTTGAAGCAAGTTATCATATTGGGGCGGAGCAGCATTAGCAGGGGCCTCCATAAGTCTTGGGCGGAACATACTGCTGGTTGGGGCGAGGCGCCAAAGGATGGCCTGGGTGAACTCCGGTGGCAGAGCAAAGATTTGAATCAAACCCGCGCTTCGGGATCCAGAGCGGATGAAGAACCAGAGTCACGACATGCTTATGGAAGATTCAAAATCAGACTCGCCACAGCAACCGATAGCCTTATTGACTAGCTCGAAAGAAGTGCACTCATGCAGACGGTTGTCTCGACGAGCTCGTGGCTAAGTCCCTTGCGGAACCTTGCCGCTTCTTGCGCCGAGAAACTTCTTCGGAGCATAACGCGTTAGTTCCCAAACTCACGGTCAGAAGCATCCACTTTTAGCCTACCTTGGTGAAATTGCATTCTCCTTTGCTGTCCATGAGACCTTCCGGATGTGGTGCTCACTAAAGCGCACTGAATTCAGCCAAGTAGTAATTTGTCCAACCGACGATAGCCTCATAATTCTCCCACCAAAGGCTAAGGGCCTTCGAGATGATAAGGCAAAAGTAACCTTATCGCCTTCAGCCACGCTAGGCAATCACAGCTTAGGTTGTAACACCTGATGTAACTTTCCATATTTGTAACTCCAACTCTTGCCATTTTCGCATTGTGATATGATATTCTCCGTGGTTGGGTTTTTGCTTCGCTTTTTGCATTTTGTCCATGTCATGCATTTTATATCATGTCATCATGTGCATCTCATTTGCATACGTGTTCGCCTCATGATTCCGAGCATTTTTCCCGTTGTCCGCTTTGCAATCCGCACTCCTATGTCCCCCGCCCTTTTACGCTTTTTCCGCAAGGGTACTAAACGTTCTCGAATGGACCGAGGTTTGTCAAGTGGCTTGGTATACCACCGTAGACCACCGTCAAGTTTCGGTCATTTGAGCCTGCTTTGGACTCCAACGGTTAACCGACTCCAGAAGGCCTCTTTAAGTTGTAGCCCAACACCCTTTCAAAATAGTCCAATAACCCATCTAAGTCACTTCCATGCTCTCCGTCTGTGATCACGATCGCAGGCGTAAAACTACACCTCATTTGGACTCTCCTAGCTCCTCTATGCCTATATATACACCCCCCATTCCAAATCACCGACAAACCCTAGCCTTCCCCTACTTCCCGGACACGTCCGTCCGCCGGACGAAAACGACGGCTCGCAACGGCACACGGGCTCACGCCCGTTCACCGCTTCGGCGAGGTCTGATCGGGCCCCGAGCCCATCTCTCCTCCGCGTTCCGCCGCTTCCCGGCCCGCGCCGGCCGCTTCCGCCGGCTCACGCACGGGCTGCCACACGAAGCCGGCCACGGCCTCCGCCGGCATGGCTGCCCGCCTCCTCCTCTCCTCCTGTCAGGTCCGTCCTTAGAGCTCCGGCGAAGGCCACCGCCGACCTCGATCGATCTGGATCGGGAACCGGGTTGACTTTCTTCCCCATAAATTCGTCAAGTTTTTTTCCGTGATTAATTTGGCATTTTCAACGATCATAACTTTGCACCTATAGCTCCGCTTTGCATGCGGTAATATGTCAAAATGTTCGACGAGAGTAGATCATTTCATCTCATTGCATCATTTTCATTTGAGCTCATCTTGATGCCCGAAATGCTGTTGAAGAGGGCTATGTGATGTTAGTTTCGCTTTCTAATGTAACATGCACTTTTGTCATTTTTGCCATGATTGATGTGTGCACCCTATGAATTTGAGTCCTACATGTGTTTTGTAATATGCCATGCCATCTTTCCAGGGTGTATGCCATGTATTTTTGTGATCTATGTGGTGACTAGCACAAGCATGCAAACTAGGTGTCCCGATGTTGCTGATTTCAGCTGCTTTGTCGATATTTTGATGCCATGTTAACTTGATGCTACCAAGAGATCCATGCATATTTTGAGATACTTCAGTAAGGATGTTTTGAACATATGGTTATGCTCTATCCATCCATGCCTTTGTTTGCAATTATGGAGTGCCATAGCTTGAGTCAATCAAGCTCTACTTTTGCTATAAAATGTTTCCTGCAGATTGTTTACATGTTATTCAATTTTGCCAAGGGTTGTGGTTGATCCGTATGCTATGATGTTGTTCTTGCCATGTATGTCTTTATGCCATGTCTTTGATGTATGTATGCTTAGTTTATCATGAAAGGCCTTAGGAGTGTTTGAGCCTTAAACATGCCTACTTGTTATCTGTTTTTGACATGCCCGTTGTGTCTAACTAAACTTGCTATTTTGACATGGGTGTATTTATTTTCTGATCCTTTTGGCTTATGGTCAAGGGACTTTTGTTCTATGCTTTAGTAGATTCATGCCATGCCTGTTTTGTATTATAAGGTCCAGCATGTTGTTTGCTTGCTCAACATTGCTTCCTGATGCTGATTTTGCCATGTTCGAATTTCACTAAGTCTGTGAAGTCGATATGTTTTGCACTTTTGCCATGCTTGTTTGGACCTGTTATGATGTGAATTAGCCATAGCTCAGTGTTCATCATTTGTCAAGCATCTTGAGTAGATCACTGCCATATGCTTTTCTGTACGCTTGGGTGCAGTTGCTTAATTTCTTGTTGCTTGCTATGTGGCTTCATGTTGTTAATGGCGATTTGTGCCATTCTTGTTTTGCTTGTCATTTGCAAACCGCATCCGATTCCGTGATCTTTATATCGATTTCAACCGAAATCATCTCATCTTTTCCAGCGGCATACTTGGTTTGCCAAGTTGATGCCTGGTTCATCATTTTCCTTCCGAGCACGATACGCATTGCATATCACATCTCGCATATCATGTCATGTTTTGCATCATGTTGATTGTGCATTGCACCGTGATTTATTGTGGTTCCTTTGTTTGTGTTCTTGCTTTGGGTAGAGCCGGAGACGAAGTACGTGAACGAGGAACCTTTGAGAACGCCACGAGGATCAAGCCGACAACTCGAGAACATTGCGAAGATGACCATACTCAAATCACTTCTATCTTTGCTATGCTAGTTGCTCGCCTTTGCTATGCCTATGCTACGATGCCTATCACTTCTTATCATGCCACCCATATTGCCATGTCAGCCCTAACCATCCTTCCCTAGCAAACCGCTGATTGGCTATGTTACCGCTTTGCTCACCTCTTATAGCGCTGTTAGTTGCAGAAGTGAAGTTGTTCCTTGTTGAACATGGAGATGTTGTTCCTTTTGAACATATTTACTTGTTGGGATATCACAAATATATCTGCTATAATTAATGCATCTATATACTTGGTAAAGGGTGAAGGCTCGGCCTTATGCCCGGTGTTTTGTTCCACTCTTGCCACCCTAGTTTCCTTCATACCGTGTTATGTTCCTTGATTTCGCTCCTTACACGTTGGTGATTTATGGGACCCCTTGACAGTTCGCTTTGAATAAGACTCTCCAGAAGGCCCAACTTTGGTTTTACCATTTGCCATAAGTTTTTCCCCTTTGGGCGAGGGTCATCTTTATTTTAACCCCGCCGTTCTCCTGGTGCTGGTCCAAACTACCACCGGGGCCATCGGGCAACTTGGATGGCCTATCGGTTTGACAATCCGTGGCCCCGAGAACAGATATGTGCAGTCCTATCGGGATTTGTCGGCACATTCGGGCGGCTTTGCTGGTCTTGTTTTATTGCTGTCAAATGCTTGTAGTCCGGGATTCCAAGATTGATCGGGTCTTCCGGTGAAGGAATATCCTTTGGACCGTGAGAGCTTATAATGGGCTGTTGGGACACCCCGGGTATTATCTTTCAAAGCCGTGCCGGGTTATGAGGCGATGGGAATTTGTTAATGTCCGTTTAGAAAAAATTGATCAATTAAAATACACAACCGGGTAACCGGATGGTCTCTTCCGGAGTCCAAGTGAACACGGTGTTGGAGTAATGTTTGACGGTAGTTCAGATCACTTTTGATCGCTATTAGCTTCACGCTCGTTTTTGCTTTTCCTTCCCTTTTTTGCGTAATGTAGCCACCATATATGCTAGTCGTGTGCGCTCCACCACAACTCGTCCTTCCTATAAGCTTAAATAGTCTTGATCTCGCTGGTTGAGATTGCGAGTCCCCGGACTCCGATTCTACCAAAACAGGCAGCCGACGATGCCAAAGGTGACGAACCGAGCTCAAGTGGAGTTCAGAGGAACGGGTCGATTATGTTTTTTCCTGATATGTAGTGGAGCCCAGTTGGGACGATCGGGATCGTAGCATTTGGGGTATTTCTTTATTTTGGTTCCGAGTCGGACCTTGAGTGTAAACTGAATGATGGATGTTTATTTATTATTGTGTGAAGTGGCTAGTAAGCCAACTATGTATTCTTTCCTTATGTATTCATGGGTTGTGTGAAGATTACCTCACTTACATTGCTTTCAATGCGGTTATGCCTCTAAGTCGGTTTCACACGGGAGATATAGCCGATCGAGGGCATTAAAGTTGGTAATCGAGCCTTCCCACTTAGGAGCCCCGCTTGATTGTTTGGGCGTTTTGAGTCTAGAACGGAAAATGTTTTGAGTCTTAGGATTTATATTGGAGAGTAGGATTCTTTTTACTCCCCATTCCTTCGTCCCTCGTGAGGTCTCCCACGAAAGTTTTGACCTCTCTCCTCAAATTTCACTAAAAAAAATTTAGGATCACCTGGTATCTTGGAATCGCCCATGGTTTTGTGACGAGAACATTGTTCTTGGTGCCTCCCGACATTTAGGGGTTGGGGTCCCGGGAGTTGATCCGAGGTGTTGTGCCACAATTTTATCGCTGCAGTTCGAATACCGAGTTTTGCCGACATCAAATCTCTTTGTTTGTTGGTGAGATAACCCCGATAACCCAAAGATCGGGCGGCTCGAGTATTGCCATGACTCAGATAACGGATGTTTTTCAAGGTCGAGGCACGATTTCAAGGTTTCTTGGTTATGTGTTGACGGATGGATAAATGGATCTAGGTATTGTTAGTTTGGGTGATATATTTTGTGTCCCCGATCCCCAACACCAGATTGCATAACCGAAAGTTTCGGAGTTTATAGGTGGGATTCAAAGCTCCTAGCATTTCTTCCCGCAGATATTTGGTTCTGATTGGGTAATCCTTACCACTTATTTGTTCCACTTTTACCTTGTTATTTTTTCATCAACCCTTAATCAAGTGGCTTTCACCTTAATGGACGGTGATGTTAATTTGGAATTCATTCGCTCATCCTTGTTCAATGTTTATTGTGAAGACTATATGTTGCAATTTCTATCCGCTGATTCAACTTGTCTTCTGCTCATCAAAGGCTAACGGATGTCACCTCTTCAGATGGCTCCGCCAACGCCTAATCCGGACGCAATGATGGGAATCCCGAACCTCCACCTCCACCTCCGCCCCCGAGGCCCGGGAAGCTATCATGGCAGCCACCAATGCCAATGCTCGATGATTTTGCAACTTTGCAAGAGCGCATAAGGGCAAGGCTCAAGGAAATCAAGGTCAAGGCAACAACCAGCCGACTTTGCTACCTCATTCAGCTCGCTAATCAGCAAGTCTTTCAGTTTATGTCGAGGCCAAGCCGACGATTGGCTTGTGGACATCGCAAACATTTTGAATGTAGCAATGTCGACCCGAGGACTTTGTCAAGTTTGCATCGCCAACTCAAGGACCAAGCTGCCGAGTGGTACCAAAGAAACAAAGATTCCAGAGGAGGTCGGCAACCGGGATGAGTTCCGCCGAATTTCGAGCTCACCACATTCAAAAGTGTTGTTGAGAGCAAGCGGAGGAGTTCCCAATCTCAAGCAAGGCAACATGTCCGGTACAATACAATATCCAGCCTAAACTCGCCCTTTAAGCAAGACGCCCCCGATGAAAAGAGTATGATCTATCAATTCAGAGGTGGTCTCAGAGGATCTGCAATTAGCTCTTGTGCTTTTGAGCCGTAAAAGTATGATGAATTCTACAACATGGCATCAAGGAAGTGCCCAGCTAAATGTGAGGCTTCTAAGAAGAGAATCAGGATGCACTCACTTTCTTCCCTCTCAAGTGGCAGCTAAGCAGAAGTTCTACCTTCCTCCTCCTCCGTCCCAAATTTATCGCAAAGAACTAGGTGGTCTGGATCTTCCCACCCCCCAACCCAAGCTATCGTAAAAGTCTAATTTCAAGCTCCAAGGTCAATGCTCCTTACCACCGTCCGCCTCGAGGTGACTTCCGTGTCCAAAAGGTCACTATGTAACAAGTGCCAACCAAAGGCGCCCCGCCTCCTCCCCGTGAAATCTTCCAAGAATGCAAAGGTCAACATAATCCCAAGTTTGCAAAGGTGAATATGATGAATGCAGCAAAGAGGATTTTCCGATGTGATAATGGGTAATCTTCCCTAATGATATTCCCAAAAGTCTTTTTGAACGTGCATCGCTGTTTCATTCAAACCTTTGCATCTAAGCATGAGTTGTCTTTCCAAGATTTGCCTCCATTAGCAGTTGTTTCCCGTAAATGCATGAACGCAAGCTCGGTTCGATGTTTCATCAAGATGGGCGATTATAGATTGCAAACCAATTGTCCGGTGACTTGATATTGATCTTATTCCGGATGGATCCTTTTCAAGACAAAGCTCACTTGATTGTGCGCGGGAAATTCAATTGACTCACTTTCTAATGATGTGATCATCTATGCCCCGTGATGAAACCATTTGTTGTTTTCTCAATGAGAAGGGCAATTGATGCTATCTCTCGATTCCAATGCGGAGTACCAAGATGTCTTTCCAAGAGCTTCGAATGCCTCCTCACCGCCATTGAATTGATCGATCTTGAGCCCGCACAACCCGCTTGGCGCCCATACAAGCTTGGACCTGATGAGTAAGGAATTGAAGAAGGCTCGATGAACAAGAGCGCTGGGTTTGATCGACCGAATTCATCTCCTTGGGGTTGGGTGTTCTTTTTCCAAAGAAGGATGGCAGGACCGATTTTGCCGACATCCCCATTGAATAAGAAGACAATCAAGAACAAGTATCCACTTCCCAACATCAATGAGTTTTCGAGCAACTCAAAGGTGTAAAGTGTTCTCCAAGCTTGACCTTCAGATTTATCATCGATTGATTCGTGAACAAGATATTCCCAAGACAAATTCGTAAAAGCTTTGGTTCTTATGAATATACGTCATGTTTTCGCCTTGCAATGCTCCTCCAACATTCTCTGGATGTGAATTCATCTTCAACCCTACACCAATGAATTCGCTTGGTCTATCTTATGATATTTTGGCTTCCAAGAATAAGAAGGATCATGCCAAACATTTGCAATTGGTCTAGACAAGCTCAGAGTATCAATTTTGCAAGTTTCCAAATGTGAATTTTGGCTTGATGAAGTGCTTTATCTTGGTCATATCATCTGCCAAGGGCATCGTTTAATCCCAGAAGGTGTCCAGGGAATTGGGAACCTCCCAATGTCGCAGCCTTAGTTTTCTTGGTCTTGCAAGCTTTTCAAGATTCGCTGAGAACTTCTCCAAGATTGCAAAGCCTCTTTCCAACCTCCTCCGGCATGTGAAGTATGTCCGTCTCCCGAGGTGACGTTGTTTTCAATACCTCAAAGAGAAACCGACAGCCCGCCTTGACTCCTCCCGATGAATCCAAGCCATTCAAGTTTTCGGATGCTTTCTTGGCCTGCTGTTAATGCAAGAGAAGAGAGTTGTGGCTTATACCTCTCCCCAAGCTAACGAAAAGAACTACCCCACTCACATCTTGAGTTCAGTTGTCCATGCATTGAAACATGGAGACATCTCTTGTTGGGAAGGAAAGGGACATTTTCACCATCACAAGAGCCTCAATATATCTTCACCAACCCAACCTCAACCCCGGCAAACTGATGGGTCAAATGATTCAAGAGTACAACCCAAGTATTGAATATACCGCAAGGCCAATGTCATTGGAATGCTTTGAGCAGAAGGCTTAAGCCTTTAATCCTCAAGCCCTTCCAACCGGATCTTTTGGGCTTTCCAGCTGAATCTTCAAGTTGTTCCTCAAGGCTTTTTGCCAACCTCATAGTTCTCCTACTTTGGAAGATCAGATTGGAGGCTCCTCCGGATACCATGGTGAAAAGGTGAAACGGTATCGACAAGGGCATTTCCAAGTACAAGTGCTTCCACATTGATGACAAAGATACTTTTCTTCGAGGACCGGATTGTGGTTCCTAAGGGTGATCTGAAAAGTCATTATGAACGAGGCACACCCTTTCATCCATTCATCCCGAAGTAAAGATGTACCAGACCTCAAGCCAAATATTGGGGACTAATGAAGCGAGAAATTGCTCAATTCGTGAATGAGTGTGATGTCTGCAGAAGAGGAAAGGAACACCAAAGACCACGGTCTCCTCCAACCTCTTGCTATTCCGAATGGAAGTTTGATCATATAAATGGACTTCGTGACGGATTTCCGTCCAAGCGGGAAATGATGCTATCTTCGTTGTCATTGACAAGCTTACTAAAGTGGCTCATTTTCTTCCTATCAAAGAATCCATCACAGAGCTCAGCGGCGAGCTATACACATCCAGATTGTCTCCTTGCACGGCATTCCACAAGTGATCTCTTCGCACTGCGGCAGCATCTTTACCTCCAAGTTTTGGGATTCTTTCAAGGCCATGGGCACCAACATCTGCTTTCAAAGACAGCTTTCCATCCTCAAACAAGTGGCCAAGTCGACGAAGTCAATCAAATCCTGAAGATATGCTCAGGCTTGTGTCATTTCTTCGGTATGAAGTGGGAAGATTGTCTTCCATATGCCGAAGTTCTCCTACAACAACAGCTTCGCGTAGTTCGGCAAGGCCCCATTCGAAATTCTCTATGGCGAAAGTGTCGACTCTCTCAATTGGTTCGAGCAGGTGAACGCCAATTCTTGGCAATGACTTGATCACGTGTCAAGAAATGTGCAAAGTCATTCGTGAGAATTCAAAGCCGCAATCGCCGAGAAGAGCTATTATGATGATAAGCACCGGATGTGGCTTTTGAAATCGGAGACCATGTCTACCTCCGCCTCTCCAATGAAAGGCACTCGTCCGCTCGTATCAAAGGGAAGCTTGCCCCTAGATACGTGGGTCCTTTCAAGATCATTGGCAAAAGAGGCGATCTCGCCTATCAACTTGAGCTTCCGTCCAACTTCGCAGACGCACGATGTGTTTCACGGTCACAGCTTCGCAAGTGCTTCAAGACTCTGAACGCATCTATCAACTTCAAGAAATTGACCTTCAAGAAGATCTCTTATCATGAGCACCCTGCTGTTATTCTTGAAGAAACCGAGCGAAGACTCGCAACAAGTCAATCAAATTCCTGAAAGTGAAGTGGTCACACCATTCAACCGAGAAGCCACCGGGAGCGCGAGGATCACCTCCGCTCCGAATATCCGGAGTTTTCAGTCCTAGATCTCGGACGAGATCCTCTTGTAGTGGTGGAGTGTTGTAACACCCGGATGTAACTTTCCATATTTGTAACTCCAACTCTTGCCATTTTCGCATTGTGATATGATATTCCTCCGTGGTTGGGTTTTTTCTTCGCTTTTGCATTTTGTCCATGTCATGCATTTTATATCATGTCATCATGTGCATCTCATTTGCATACGTGTTCGCCTCATGATTCCGAGCATTTTTCCGTTGTCCGCTTTTGCAATCCCGCACTCCTATGTCCCCCGCCCCTTTTACGCTTTTTCCGTGAGCGGTACTAAACTTTCGAATGGACCGAGGTTTGTCAAGTGGCCTTTGGTATACCACCGTAGACCACCGTCAAGTTTCGTCATTTGAGCTCGCTTGGTACTCCAACGGTTAACCGGACTCTCAGAAAGGCCTCTTTAGTTGCAGCCCAACACCCTTCAAAATAGTCCAATAACCCATCTAAGTCACTTCCATGCTCTCCGTCGCTCGATCACGATCGGTGGGCTAAAACTACACCTCATTTGGACTCTCCTACCTCTATGCCTATATATACACCCCCATTCCAAATCACTGACAAACCCTAGCCTTCCCCTACCACGGCTTCGACACGCCCGTCCGCCGGAAAAACCGCCCAGCTCTGCCAATCGGGCGCTATCCACGGCTTCACGCCCCACTGCTGCCGTCCTGCGAGGTCTGATCGGGCCCCGTGCTCATCTCCTCTCCCTCCCCACATCGAGCAGGCCGCCACAGCCGCGCTCCCGCCCGCCTAGTCTCCTCCTCCGCCTTCCCTCCTCGCTGCCGCCTTAGAGCTCGCGAAGCACCACCCGCCTCGATCGGATCTGATCGGGAACCGCGGGTTGACTTCTTCCCCCATAAATTCGCTCTAAGTTTTTTCCGTGATTAATTTGTGCATTTTCAACGATCATAACTTTGCACATGTAGCTCCGCTTTTGTGTGTAATATGTCAAAATGTTCGCCTCAAGAGTAGATCATTTCATCTCATTGCATCATTTTCATTTGAGCTCATCTTGATGCCCGAAATGCTGTTGGAAGAGGGCTATGTGATGTTAGTTTCGCTTCTTAATGTAACATGCACTTTTGTCATTTTTTCCATGATTGATGTGTGCACCCTATGAATTTGAGTCCTACATGTGTTTTGTTATATGTCATGCCATCTTTCCAGGGGTGTATGCCATGTATTTTGTGATCTATGTGGTGACTAGCACAAGCATGCAAACTAGATGTCCTGTTGTTCCTGATTTCAGCTCTGTTTTGCTGATGTTTTGATGCCATGTTAACTTGATGCTACCAAGAGATCCATGCATATTTTGAGATACTTCAGTAAGGATGTTTTGAAAATATGGTTATTCTCTATCCATCCATGCCTTTTTTTGCAATTATGGAGTGCCATAGCTTGAGTCAATCGAGCTCTACTTTTGCTATAAAATGTTTCCTGGCAGATTGTTTACATGTTATTCAATTTTGCCAAGGTTGTTGTGGTTGATCCGCTATGCTATGATGTTGTTCTTCCATGTATGTCTTCTATGCCATGTCCTCTTGATGTATGTATGCTTAGTTTATCATTAAAGGCTCTGTAGTGAGTGCTTGAGCTCTTAAACATGCCTACTTGTTATCTGTTTTTGACATGCCCTGTTGCTGAATCAGTAACTAAACTTGCTATTTTGATATGGGTGATATTGTATTTTCGATCCTTTTGGCTTATGGTCAGTAAGGGACTTTTGTTCTATGCTTTGAGTAGATTCATGCCATGCCATGTTTTGCTATTATAAGTTCCTGTAGCATGTTGTTTGCTTGCTCAACATTGCTTCCTCGATGCTGATTTTGCCATGTTCAGAATTTCACTAAGTCCTGAAGTCGATATGTTTTGCACTTTTGCCATGCTTGTTTGGACCTGTTATGATGTGAATTAGCCGTAGCTCAGTGTTCATCATTTGTCAAGCATCTTGAGTAGATCACTGCCATATGCTTTTCTGGTACGCTTGGGTTCAGTGCTTAATTTCTTGTTGCTTGCTATGTGGCATCATGTTGTTAATGGCAGATTTGTGCCATTCTTGTTTTGCTTGTCATTTGCAAACCGTGCATCCGATTCCGTGATCTTTATATCGATTTCAACCGAAATCATCTCATCTTTCCAGCGCATACTTGGTTTGCCAAGTTGATGCCTGGTTCATCATTTTCCTTCCGAGCACGATACGCATTGCATATCACATCTCGCATATCATGTCATGTTTTGCATCATGTTGATTGTGCATTGCACCGTGATTTATTGTGGTTCCTTTGTTTGTGTTCTTGCTTTGGGTAGAGCCGAGACGAAACGTGAACGAGGAACCTGTTGAGAACGCTTACGAGGATCAAGCTTTCGACAACTCGAGAACATTGCGCAAGATGACCATACCTCGAAATCACTTCTATCTTTGCTATGCTAGTTGCTCACTCTTTGCTATGCCTATGCTACGATGCCTATCACTTGCTTATCATGCCACCCATATTGCCATGTCAGCCCCTAACCATCCTTCCCTAGCAAACCGCTGATTGGTATGTTACCTTTGCTCAGCCCTCTTATAGCGCTGTAGTTGCAGTGAAGTGAAGTTTGTTCCTTGTTGAACATGGAGATGTTGTTCTTTTGGAACATATTTACTTGTTGGGGATATCACAATATATATCTGCTATAATTAATGCATCTATATTCTTGGTAAAGGTGGAAGGCTCGGCCTTATGCCCGTGTTTTGTTCCACTCTTGCCACCCTAGTTTCCTTCATACCGTGTTATGTTCCTTGATTTCGCTCCTTCACGTTGGGTGATTTATGGGACCCCTTGATAGTTCGCTTTGAATAAGACTCCTCCAAAGGCCCAACTTTGGTTTTACCATTTGCCACCTAAGCCTTTTTCCCGGTTTTCAGGAGCCCGAGTGTCATCTTTATTTTAACCCCGGCCGTTCTCCTTCGAGTGCTGGTCCAAACTGTCGCCACGGCCATCGGGAAACTCGAGATGGCCTATCGGAAGTTTGACAATCCGTGTCCCCAAACCAGGAAGTCAGGTCCTATGGGAAGTCCCACCGGCCTTGAATTGGAAATTCATCCGGGAAACAGATTGATCTCCCGTGGAAGGCCTTCCTAATTGGGTTAAAGGCTTTTGGGCCCCGGATTATCTTTCCAAAAGCGGCCCGGTTTAGGCCAAAGAACCTTGGAAAAAACTAAACCCAATTAAAATTTCCCTGGTTAACTTAGGCTTTGCGGGCCAATTGTTGGAAAATTTTCCAAAGTGGTTAAATCACCTTCTTAAAGAAAGTTAAAAGTTTTGGTTTCCCCCTTTTGGGTAATTTTAGAACCAAAAGACGCCTTGACTTCCCCTCCCCCATAACTTTGCCACCGGGAATTTCACCCTAAAGATTTAAAACACGGCCGAGTCCAAGGGACAAGGACTAAGGTTGGGATTCATGAGGAACGTGGTGTTTTATGCTTTTCCATTCGGTGGATCCACATGGGAGAATTTTATCCCAATTTGGTTCCTAGGCCTTGAGTTCCAGAGGTTTTATTTGATTTAAGGGCTCGGCCAACATTACCTTTCCTTTGGTAAACGGGTTGTAAGATTACCCATTCACCTTGTTTCAAGGGTTATTCTTAACCCAACCAGATTTAACCGGCAAGGGCGATGGTTGAGGAGAAGAATATCCGGGAACCTCAACCCGGAAAGAATTCGGTGATCCAAGTTTGAAATCCATTGGAAACCAAATTCATTTTGCAAGCAGGGCCAACCTTTTCCCAAAGGGAATTTTTGGCTAAACCTTAATTTGCTCCTTCAAAGGATTCCCCTTTCTACCTTTGGGGCAAAACCTCCCCTTGAAGGACGGATTAATCGGGCCACCTAAAAAAAACAACGGAATTTCCGGATCAAAAGAAAATTAAGAAGGGATTGGTGGATGTTTCATGGATGAATGGTTTTGTTTTTAAAAACCCCAAGGGTTTAAGAACAAACCCGCGGATAAACTTAAGGAAAGGCGGAAATCTCCTCTCCAAGATTCCAAACCCTTAATTACTAAGAATGATCAACCAAGCCAATTCCCGTGGACTGGAAATAAAAAAATCGGTTCTATTCTAATCAGGAGTTTGTGTCCCTAAGGAAGCACCAAAGGCCTGGTGGAACCCTTCACCAAAGATTCCTGGAGTGGAAATTGGTAAAGGTTTTGGTATTGGATTTCATACCGGGCCTTTCCCAAAGAACCAAAAGAAAAATTAAGTTTCTTGTTAGTTCATTGTCGCCTTTTTCCCAAAGTGGCAAACCCTTCCTGTTCAAAGAAAGATAAAGTTTAGTGGTCCCCTGATTATACATTTTCTAATAAAGGGTTTAACTTTCCAGGTTTCCACTAAAGATTTAATTCAACCCGGGCAAGGCTTTTCATTCTTATTTCGGATTTCCAAATTGCCATGGCAATTTTCCTTCAACATGGGAAATTTCCCAATGGTTCAGGTTGGAAAGGGTCAACCAAATTCGAAACCTTCTTTAAAGCTTGATTAAACCCTCCCTTTCGGTATATTAAAAGTTTCCTTTCAAGGATTTTGGTTATAACAATTATATCAATTCCAACCCCCGAAAGCCCAATTCATGGCTGATGCCCTTTAAGGTCGAAACCTTTGAAAACAATTCTTTGGACCGGCCAATTTTTCCAAGGGGGAAGAGGCAAATTCCGTTGGATTCCTTTCTAAATTTGGAAACCGCCAATTTTCGCCAAAAGAAGGACCAATTTCCTATAAGGAAACTTAAGAAATTGGGAACAAGGTTATTGGTTTTCCTTTTAAAAGGGGTTCCCAAATCCTTCGTATTTTCAAGGGGCAAGTTCCTCTTACATTTCCCTTTTCGATTTCGTAAACCCAGGGAGGTTCCTACCAATTGGAAAAACCCCCCATTCTTTCCGAAGTTTGTGTCTTAAGGCCCTCAAACCGGCATTTGCCTTTTACCCATTCCCCGGAGTGGAAAATAAAGGGTTGGATTTCCAAATCCCCTTACCAAGAAAGGGTAACCCTTCGATTCTTGATCCCCAAAGGGCGGTTTCCCCGCCGGAAACACCGTTTCAAGGTTCGGGCTTATCATTTCCAAAGGTTACTTTGGGAACAGAAGATCCCAATCAGACCCCGCTTTTTACCCCTAATTTCGAGATTTTTCCAAATGGGATTGGGCACCCATCCCTTTCGGATGACCCTAAATGGCTGGGGTCAAAATTTTCAACAAGTTTAAATTTCATTTTTTTGAAATGGGATTTAGAAATGTTCTTTTTAAATTTGCCCAAATAAAATTGCTTCAATTTGGCCCAAGAAAAGTTCCTTTTTTCTTATTGGCAAGGTTAAAATTAACTTAAATTTTGGGAAAGAAATTTTTGGCCTTTGAATTAAGGTAGAAATTTTTTCCTTGGAATTTAAACAAATTAAAATAATAATGCCAAAAATTTATGAAATTGGAAAGGATTCGGTTAATTTTAAATACCCTCCTTTACAAAATTGGCCTGTTAAAATTGGTTTTTAATTTAAACAAATTGCCAAATTGAAAAAAACAAAGGGAAAACTTCCCGCTTAATCCATTGGCTTCGGACCCTTTGTGGATGGGCCCAAACCGCTCCAAAGAAAAAATTTCCGGGCCCGGCCGCCAAGCGGCCCGCCCGTCCTCTTTCCCAAGGCAGGGCCCACCGAAGGAACACTTGGGCCGGGGACGCCTTCGCCATCCCCGCTTTTTCCCTTTGGCCCTTGAATCCCGGACGGCCCCAAGGGGGCCCAGGTCACTTCCCCTGTTCCTTCCTCGCCATTTTCATCGTTTAAACCCTTTAAAGAAATGGGGTGAAACCCCTCGCCTTTTTGGAAAGCCCAAAAAGCTTCCCTTTGGCCCAAGTTTCCGCCAAAAAAGGCCGGGAAACCCTTTTTGGGAGCCCCGTTTTATTTTGGCCAGAATTTGGAAATTTTCCTTAACCAATAGGAATTTTAAAATTTGCCAAAAATGGGTTGGGAGCCGTAATATTCTTCTCCCTTGGCTAAGTAAAATGTTTAGTTTTAATTTCCTGGCCAAATTTGAAAAGAAACCCGGGGAAAACCCCGGACCCCGCCCCCTTTGGCCCTTCCCCAGCCCCAAAGAATTAGCCTAACCACCGGAAGGCCCCGCCCTTCCCGGGAAGGGCGCTGAAGGCAACCCCACCTCCGGCCGGGCCCGCCTCACCCGGGCTTTCCCCGGCCGGATTGCCCTCAACCCCGCCAACCTACCCCCTGACCGCCCATTCCCGCCCGCCAATTTTAGGTTGGAATTGTTTGGCCAACAATTAACCGCCCTCCCTTGACACCGCAGGGCCCCCTCCCAAGGTTTCCGCCAGCCACACAACCGGACGCCTGTCCGTGTCCGCTTTTTATTTCCGGAAATTTAATCCCGGTTCCAATAAACCCAAACCTTCGAAATTCCTTTCCAACCGCCTCGGTTGTTTTAAAGGTTATCCAAAATTCCCTTTCCTCTGTTTTTTCAGCCAGAATAAACCCTTTCCAGCCCGAGTGGCCATGGAAGGCTTTATGGAGCCCGGGGAGGCCTTTGGTTCCCCTTGGATCAAATGGACCATTCCAAATTGGTTGCTTTAGGTCCCAGCACAACCCCAGCCTTGGCTGCCTTGGCTCAAGGGGTTTGAAAGGCTTGACCGGCCCAACCTCCGTAATCCCCCCCGGATTCCAGTTGGGCCCTCAATTTAAGGGAAAGGCCTTTTGTTAATTTACCACAAGCAAACCCCTTGTTTACCGACCATTCCTACCCTTCGCCCCCGCTCTTTCGCTTATTTATTTTGGAAAAACGAATTTCTGCATTTTCCTTCGGTTATTAAATTCCCGCATAGATTGAAAAATTTAATTTGAAAAACCCAACTTTCCATTGTAAGTTTATTGAAACCAATTTTGTGTTTAAAACCATGTAATGGCTTTATTGCTTAATTTTTGAGTTGATTTGAATTGGGAATAAATTGGATTACAAATTGTTCTTAGCCAAAAGTAATTAACAGATTTTAAAGGTATAGAGGATTGTTGGAGTCCATTGGGTTGGTCCCCCCGAACCGCCCTAAGCTAATGAAGGTTCCTTGTTATTTCCGTCCAAGAAACCCTTGTTCTTCCAAATTCCTCCGCCCGCCCTTCTCGCCTTATTAAACCAACGATTCTCTGCCCGGTGCCTAGTTTCCCTTTTGAGGAGTCATTTTCACCAAGTGGAAACCCCAGGTGGGTTTGATTGGCCAGTTGGTGGTTTACCATGGCACCTTGGATTGGTTGGGCTCGGGCCCCGAAATTGTTGGGGTTGGAGGTTACCCGGCCGGATTCGGGGAATGGGAACCCGATTTGGGTAAAACTGGGGCCTAGAGGTCTGGGGTTGTCCTCACCGAACCCCCCAAGTTCCCGAAGGTTCCGAGGTCCAATGACCGGGTACTTAAAATTGGGCTGGGAAGCCCCCCGATTATTCCAATTGATCCTTTGGAATAGCCGGTTTTAGGACTTTTTTCTTAAGTGGACCCCTTGGGTTGGGATACTCAAAATGGCTTCGGACCAAGTGGACCTTTGGTGGGCCGGGAAACCCCAATGTTTTGGGGGTGGACTTAATGGGACCCTTGGATAACCCAAAGGAAGGTTCTTGTGTGGAGCAGTAGGCCAAATCCCAAAGGGCTTCCGCCTAAATTCCCATTACCTTCTTGGTTAAGCTGTAAAATAACCGATTAAGTCTTTCAATACCTTTGTCCCTTGTTTTATTTATGTTTTTGGTACAAGACCCTTGGTTACTTAAAAGTTCCGCTTGACTTGATTTTAGTAGCGGGTTAATCCCAAGTTTGTATTGGGGGGCTTTGGATTGTCGCCTTTCACCTTTTTCTTTAGGGAAAGGTTCCCATTAAATGGTTTGCCTTCCACTTTTCTTGTATTGCTGTATAATGGGTCATGTAACCCCTTGCTTGTTTTAATTTATGTTTTTTCCAACCCTTTCCTATATTGGTTTCTATTGTTTGAATTTGCCTTGGGTTTGTACAGGCCCATTTTCTTTGGTTGTTAGCGACGTAACTTTTGTTTTGGGCAGTGGGATTGGACCCCGTTGTTTTAATTTGGCCTTTTCCCATTTAAATGAGTTTAAGTATGTTGTATAAAGGTAGCTGATCAGAATTGTTATTAAAGTTTGGGATTCCGAAAGATTCTCAGTTCAGCCTGTTCCCCATGATGTTGAATGGAATATGCATATGGTGATATGATGTTGATCGGGTGAAGATCGGGTCCCCGCTTTAGTATCGAGCAACGCCTGTAAGGACCCCCACCAAGTCACATCGACCTAGCCGAAAACCTCATATCACTTTTGCGCCTCTCGCACGGTATTCTAAGGGTCGCCTTACCATGGCCCGGGACCGCGGCGCTTTTGTCAACGATATGATAGTGTCGCTAGCATCCACATGACAAAGAACCCGGCCGACATGGTTAGTCGTGGAACCCAAAGCGCCTTAACCTTATGGGGACAGTGCATAATGAATCACATCGAGCATGTCGGTCATCAACGATGAATTGGGCTGTAGCACTGGCTAATAGGACTCGATTCCCGGCTGTAGCAGGTTAGAAGGACTAATATCACCCGGGACATTTTCAAGGGAGTATAGGAACGGGAAACACATGCCGCCGCCATGTCCAAGCAAGAGTGGGGCCAATTGGACTCGTGAACCGGGCCAGAAGCGGACTACTATCGCCAAGCACAAGACTACATTTCCCATATGAGAGGCTGCCAAGGATAAACAACTAGTTTGTCGGATCCCACTCATACCAAGCATTTCAATCATACACCAATATGCCCGATATGAGTAAATACAACAAGGCATCACAACAAAACTCTACAACTCAAAGTACTTTATTTAAGAGGCCCGAGGAGCCAACATATCATATCCATACACGTAGGGGTCACATGACCCAACACCAAGTCATACAAACATACAAGCACATGCGGAAGCAAACTAGTCCGAGTACGACTCTAAAAGAAATAAAGCTTGTCAAGCCTTTCTATCTACAAGGGTCTTCACAAGTCTTGGATCACCACCGTGGCTAGTTCACCTGGCCGATGTCAAGGTCTACATAAAACCCATCGGAGGGGGCAAAGGTTGTCGCCCCAAAAACATTAATTAAAACATTGGAGGTACTCAAGAAGTCTTACCACGTAATCCCATCATACATGCACATTCTCAAGAAGGTGGTGGAGTTTTTGCAGAAGCCAGCTTTGACTCTTGGCTGCTTATCCCACGTGACACCACTTGAAAAGCATTGTTCGCAACCCAGTCCACTAATCACCATCACAATACTCCATTGTGGATCCTCTTTGTCATCCCACGAGAGGGCCATCCGGTACTACACTTATCTTGAGGCTTTTAGTAGTATCCATTCACTTGTCTATGAACCGATATAGGCAACCTAGAAGTCCTTTCCATGGACACGGCTATTCAATAGATCATATTAAACCCTCCAAGGGTGTACTTCTTCACACCGCCTCACCACTTACCGCCATTTACACACATGTACCGACAACCTTCGCGGAAGCCCAACGCTGGTGTCGGCCATAGCCTACCTAAAGACTCAAGTCCCTAGTCCAGATTTATCGCCTATTCGGGTTCCATCCGCAGGAGTCCGCCGAGGTTTCCCATACAGCCCCGAACGATGTGTGGGTTCCCAGATACCAAACGGACACTTAACACCGGGCCAGCCTACCGCAACACAACCCACCCCCTAAGGTCCGGCTATTGGCCCCCAAATGCTACACACACCCGTAAACTACTTGCAACTCCCGGACTGAGAACAAGGGTGGTTAAGAAGTCGAGGGGTCCATTGGTTTCGGGCCCAATGCATGGTAGTAACTGCCATGGATCACAAACAAGATCTCAGCCTTAGGGACGGCTTCAATGAAACAACCCACCATGTACTCCTACATGTCCTCTCATCGATACCTTTTACCAAAACGTGTTCAACACTTTCACTCGAACCCGACACAACCTTTCACTCCAGTTATCATCCCGATGAGCCGACCGACACAACTCTAAGCATAGCGTTAAGCATGGTAGGAATCACAAACATGGCTCAATCAACTCCTACACATACTAGTGGGTTTCATCTATTAACCCAAATGGTCAATGCAAAGGAAGTGGGTTCAACTACCAAGAGCACACAACAGTTTGAATCGCTTGTCTTAATGCAGAAACAAGAGCAAGGTTTAGAACATGGGTTTGTATCGAATGATCGGGTTGCTTGCCCGATGGAGTGGTGGTAGGATATTGCCCTTCAGAGGATATTCGGTATTATCCCTGAGGCGTAACCTATCACTAAAGACATAACCAAAATAAACACACATGGTAATATGCAACAATATGATGCATGCTATGACATGGCAATATGGATGTGTATTGGCCTAATGCAAGTGAAAAAAAGGATGAACTCATTTGAATCAAAGATTCAAATGCTAGCTCATTTAAAATAGCCCTAAAGGTGTAATATCTTATTCTGCTTAAACAGCAAGGTTAGCTTGTTTTAACATGCATGAAACCCGTACCAATGGATAGAATGGATTTTTCCGATCACTTTTCATATAAAATCTTTGCATTTGGAGTTAAAGGTTAAAAGTTATGAATTTATGAAGTTTGAACTATATTCGAATTTCCTGTAATAGAATAAATCCAGAAATTAATTTATTGGTGCCATGGCCCGAATGACGCCGGTCAACGGAGACGCCCTGGTTAAACCCTATGGGTCCAGGTGTCGTGGTAATTAGTTTAGCTTAAAGTTTAATTAAAACTAAACCTTTAGTTAACAGTTGGGCACCATCGGCCGACTCATCGAGTCAACCAGGCCCACCATGGTCAAAGTCAACGCCGGCTGCACCGCCTAGCCCCAAAGCGAGCCCGACGCAGTGGAGGAAGTGAGTTTGGCCTTTGCAACCAAACGAGCCCTGAGGGTGGCTATGGGTAGTTGGGGACATGGCAGCTTCCGTGGAGTTGGTTGGGGTCCGGGGCCGAGTTTGGGCTATCATCAAGGACATTTCAAGGGAAAGACATAGGAACGGGAAACACATGGCCCCACCAAGTGTCCAAGCAAGAGTGCTGGGCTAACAGACTCCGTGAACCGGTCAGAAGCGGACTACTATCGCCAAGACAACATTTCCATATGAGAGGCCAAGGATAAACAACTAGTTTGTCGGATCCCACTCATACCAAGCATTTTCAAACGCAATATGCCCGATATGAGTAAATACAACAAGGCATCACAACAAAACTCTACAACTCAAAGTATTTTATTTAAGAGGCCCGAGGAGCCATACATATATATCCAGGTAGGGTCACATGACCCAACACTCAAGTCATACAAACATACAAGTACTTCAGGCAAACTAGTCTCGAGTACGACTCTAGAAAGAAAGAAAGCTTGTCAAGCCTTCTATCTACAAAGGGCCCTTCCAAGCCTTGGATCACCACCGTTGGCTAGTTCCTGCCGATGTCAAGGTCTACATAAACCCACCGAGGGGGCAGGTTGTCGCCCTAAAACATTAATTTACAAACATGAGTAAGGAGGTACCAAAGAAGTCTTACCACGTAATCCTATCAACATGCACATTCTCAAGAAGGTGGTGGAGTTATTTGCGCAAGCCGCCTTTGACCTTGGCTGCTTATCCCACGTGACACCACTTGAAAAGCATTTGTCGACACGAGTCCACTAATCACCATCACAATACTCCACCGGATCCTCCTTCCATCCCACGAGAGGGCCATCCGCAGACTACACTTATCTTGAGGCTTTTAGTAGTATCCATTCACTTGTCTATGAACCGATATAGGCAACCCAAAGT
Organism: Aegilops longissima; assembly: GCA_021605205.1. NCBI lineage: Eukaryota > Viridiplantae > Streptophyta > Magnoliopsida > Poales > Poaceae > Aegilops > Aegilops longissima. The sequence goes on along the minus strand of JAHIAM010006044.1, from coordinate 13,048 downwards.
CCTTCTCCGTGGACACGGCTATTCAATAGATCATATTAAACCCCAGGGTGTACTTCTTCACACACGCTCACCACTTACCGCCCATCGACATGTACCTGAACCTTCAAGCGGAAGCCCAACGGGTGTCGGCCCAGCCTTACCTAAACACTCAAGTCCCTTAGTCCAGGTTTATCGCCTATTCGGTTCCATCCCAGGAGTCCGCCGAGGTTTCCCATACAGCCCCGAACGTGTGGGGGGTTGCCGAGATACCAAACGGCACTCTCAACCGGGTTGTGCCTACCACAACACAACCCACCCCTAAGGTTAGCATTATGGGGCCCCCAAAGATGCTAACAAACACCAAACTACTTGCAACTCCCGGACCGAGAACAAGGGTGGTTAAGAAGTTTGAGGGTCCATTGGTTTCGCCCAATGCGGGTAGTAACTGTTTCATGGATCACAAACACGATCTCGTTTTAGGGACGCATCAATGAAACAACCCACCATGTACGCCACATGGCCTCTCATCGAACCTTTACCAAAACGTGTTCAACACTTTCACCTCGAACCCGACACAACCTTTCACCCCCATCATCCCGATGAGCCGACCCGACACAACTCTAAGCATAGCAAGATAGCATGGTAGGAATTACAAACATGGCTCAATCAACTCCTACACATACTAGTGGGTTTCATCTAGTTACTGGCAATGACAGGTCATGCAAAGGAAGTGGGTTCAACTACCGCAGCACACAACAGTTTGAATCGCGTTGTCTTAATGCAAAGAAACAAGAGGTTTAGAACATGGGTTGCTTGTCGATGGAGGGTGGTAGGATACGCCTTCGAGGATATTCGGGATTATCCTGAGGCGTAACCTATCACTTAAAGACATACCAAAATAAACACACACGGCAATATGCAACAATATGATGCATGCTATGACATGGCAATATGGATGTGTGTTGGCCTAATGCAAGCTGAAACAAAATGGATGAACTCATTTGAATCAAAGATTCAAATGCTAGCTCATTTAAAATAGCCCTAAAGGTGTAATATCTTATTCCGCTTAAAAGAAGGTTAACTTGTTTTAACATGCATGAAACCTGTACCAATGGATAGAATGGATTTTTCCGATCATTTTCATATATAAATCTTGCATCCTTATTTAGTTTCATGCATGATAAACCAACTTATACATGCCGATAAGGAAAACATGTGAATGCCATTTATAAGAGCTTATTTTGGAGATGCATTTGAACTTGGATCAAATGGACTTCATTCAAATTGAATACTAGTTGCATTAGCTCAAACAGCATCACATCTACATGCCATGTTCATGCATCATACTGTTGTATATGATTGTGTATTGATTGTTGGGAACCGTTTCCTCGATAGGTCCCCGGCCCAGACGCTCCGAGTACTTGTTATGAAGCCCTTTGTTGCCCTCCAAACCCTTGTTATTTCCGATTCCTCCTTATCCTTGCCTTAGTTTTGATTGGCCAACCATTCATCCCAATTTGTGGGCTTGGGGTTAGGTTGGAAGATTTTGCCATGGGACCTGGTCATTGGGCCCGAATAGTTAAACCCACAAGTTGTAGGAGTTATTACCATTTGGGTTCCTCCATTGATGGCCCGGCATTGGCAAAATTGGCCTGATTCTTGGGAATGAAAATTGGATTAATTTTCCGGCTTGAAGGGTTGTGAACACATTTGGTAAAGGTGGTGAGAGGCCTGTAAGGAAGTACAGGTGGGTTTTGTCTTTCAATAACCGGGCCCTTTTGGACTTCTTGGATTGCCCTTACTGGACATTAACCAACTTGGGTGGGAACCCTCTAAATTTTAAACCAATTGATTTTGGCCCAGAGGGTGAACCTAGTTTTTGGTGGTTTGTGGTATGCCTATTTTTCTTTAAGTGGCAAACCCGGCAAAGGTGGGCTTGGGAACTAAACCCACTTCCCTTTGTACCGAAATGGAATTGATGGTTTGGCTGGAACCCCACAATGTTTTGGGCCGTGAGGAACCCCCGGCCGGTTCTCCGCCATGGAACCCTTGTTTTAAACCTGGGCTAGAGTCCTTGGGGGGTTTAGTAGTCTGGTTTACCTTTTCGAAAGGTTCCGCTGAAGGTTGCCCGGGTTGCTTGTAATGGTTTGTGGTGAGGGTAAGTACCCCCCTTGGTTTTAATCATGTCTTTCCAAAGCCTTTCCTTTGGTTATGGCTTTTGGATGCCAGTTGGTACAAGACAACTTGAAGGGATAACTTTTCTAAATTTTCCCAAACCAAGTTGTTTAGTGCCCTTATGGGGAAATGGCCCTTCGGGATGGAGACGGGATGAATCCATAAGTAGTGGAATTGTTGGGGATGTGGTTTCATTCGCCATTTCCCTTCAAAGAAGGTTTGTATTCGAGCCCGTTAGCCCACAAAAGAGCCTTGCCCAAATAAACCCCAATTCCTTCTTGATACCCTTTTTGGCCATGATAATGGATATGTTAAGTCTTGCAAAGAACTTTTGGCTAGTTGGAAGTTTTTTTGGGGACCTGGTCCAACTATGTTCCTCAACGATGAATTGGTTACCTAACACGACTTGTACCCCTTGGAGGGTTTGGAGATTCCTTTCACCTTTTCTTTTTGTATTGGCCAAACACATGTAATGTTCCGCGGTTGCTTGGAAGTTTCCGTATTATGGGCCGTAACCCCGCTTTATTTAAAGAGGGCTCCAAGGTTTAAACCAATAGTTTTTGTTTGATCCCATTTTACCAAGCACAATCTTCATTTATGCCCGTAATTGGTAAATTCAAAGGGGATCCAACAAAACCTAAAGTTTTTATTTTTGGAGGCCCAGGGGAAATTATTCCTTCACGAAGGGGTCCCCATGCCCCACTAAGTTCCTACAAGCCCAAGCAAACTACCCTACAACTTTATGGGGTTGTGTTTCATCTCAAGGGCCCTTCAAATGGTCACCACCGGGTGGTATTCCCGGAGTCCTCTTAAACCCTCTACAGGCCCAAATTACCGAGTCCATAAAGCCCAAAGGTTTACCCCGAATCCTTATACCGCACTTTTCTCAAGAAGATGGTGGTTTTTAGCAACCACTTTGACCCGGGAACCCCGGCCCCATTGGCTTTGTCGTTGGAACCCAAACCCAAACTTATGGGGACCCTCTTAATCCCACGAGAGGGCCATCCCGATAATTTCGGGTTTGTAGCCATTCCTTGGCTAATAACCGTATCCCCGTAAAGTTAGGCAGCAATTCTAATGACATTTCCCCAAGGGTGTATTTTAAACGGGAAACCACAGCCGCTTACCAATGTCCAACCCAAGGCGGGCCCAACTGGTGTCGGGCCAAAGGCCTTTACCCTAAACACCAAGCCCTACCATTTTCCCATTTATGAGGAGGCCGCCAAGGATAAACCCAACATTTGTGGGTTCCCAATACCAAAGGGCATTTCAATCATTTACCGCAAAAACCCCATAAGGTAAATCCCCAAAGGATCACAAACAAAACTCTTCAACCGCCAGAACAAATTTAAGAACCCGAGGGCCATTTTTCCCCAAACCGGGGGTTTCCATGGACCCAAACACTAATCATTCCCAACCGGGCAATGAACAAACCCCAATGACTCCTAAAAGGCCTTTCCCGGGTTTTTACTCAAAGGCCCCACAAGCCTTACCACCGGGGGCTGTTCACCTCCATTCCAATTCATTCGGAGGGGCAGGTTGTCCTCTAAAAATTAATTACAAACAAGAGAAGGAGGTACTCAAAAATCCTTACCACGTTTTCCTAATCATTAATGACATTCTCAAGAAGGATTGGGGGTTAGAGCAGCCAAGTTTAACCTTGGCTTGTTTCCCAATGCCAAAATTGAAAAGCAATTTGTTCGAAAACAAGGGTTTCCCTAATTCAAATAAATACTTCCACCGGGTTCCTCTCTCGCCATCCCCCAGAGGGGGACCAATTACTCAAACGAGGTTTAAATAAGTAATCCATTCACTTGCATGCCTGAAGGAAGAATTTTCCCTAAGCAATTCTAGCCAATTAAATTGGGTGGTAACTTCTTCCAAACAGTTCAAAATTACCCTTAACACATTTGCCCTTTCAAAGGGGAAGCCCAAACTGCGGACAGGCCATAAAACTTCAATTTCCCATCCATTTTTCCCTATTCTTATTTCCCAGGGAGTTGGAATTTCCCATAAAGGAAGTTTTGCAATTTTCCCGGAAGATTAAAAAATTTGAAATCAATTAGGCCTTAGGCAAACAACCCACCCAAGGTCGGGTTATGGGGGGCTCCCCCGTGCTAACAAACAACCGTTTAAACACTTAACTCCCTTAAGAAAAGGTTTAAAAAACCAGATTATTGGCGGGCCCAATGCGTGGTGGAAGTTCAAATTACAAACCCGGTAACTCGCCTTCCCGGGAACGCCAATGGAGCCAACCCCAAAGCTTAATTTCCCTCCCGGCACCAAAAACCGGGTTAACCTTAGCCCCCCACGAGGGGGGTTGGTTACAAACCCCTTTTCCGAAGGCCGGCCGATCCTTAAGAGGGAGTTGCCATGGGCAAACGGAGAATGGAGTGGCCCAACGGCTTAAACAACCTTTTACCATGTGGGGGGTTTCATCAATTTCCGGGGGCAGCCGCCCGAGGAAAAGGGTTCAGGAACCGAAAGGAAGGGAGCCACAAAGGCTAACGGAGGGGTTAAGGACACCGGGCCGACGAACGGGCGACGGGACCCTGGTCCGAGGAGGAAAAGGCCGGGCGGCGCCGGGCTTCTCCTGGGGCGGGGGGAGGGCGAGGGCGGCACGGCGGAGCTCGGGACGCGTGGAGGCGAGGTGGTGGCTGTCGTGGTGGCGAGGGCGACGGGGTGTTCGGTGGCGTGGGGAGCGAGACAGGGAGGGAACAAGGAGAGGGAGAGCGAGAGGGTCTAGGGGGCGGGGCACCCGAGGAGAAGTCACGAGGCCCCCGGGAGGCAAAGGAGGGGTGGAGGCGTAAGCTGGGCCAGGCTTTTCCTTCGCCACGGGCAGAGGTAGGCGATGACCCGAGGTTAGGGTGGGCCAACCCAGCCTGTAAGGGCGGTCGGCTCCTCTCTTTTATTTGTTTTAGTTTTTTCTATTTTGGTTTTTTGTTTTGTTAGTAAAATACTAACCCATTTTATAAAATCCAAGATAATTATGGGCTAGAACTAAAGTATACCAAACCAAAAATGTCCAATTATTGGACGATATTAGTTATATATAAATATATTTCCAATGCAAATAGTTATTGAATTAATTAAAGGCCCAAAATAAAATGTTTCATACCCAAAAATATTGGTTTGAATTTTATTCTTGCCAATATTTTTCAAAGCTGAAAAGGAACATTTCCTTGGAAACATTTGAAGTTTTTAATGTTGATCATTTATTTTAAATGATTTGAGGCTCTAATTCCCCAATTCAAATACAATATGGTTTATTCAAAATCCAAAATGTCTTCAAAAATATCCATCATCTCCGGATATGGTTTTCCCTTTTCCATTAATCATGAACATTTTTAAAATTTGGGTTCTTTGAAATATTTTGAAGTTGAACCTATTTGCATTGTTTTAGTGTTAGGTTATCATCCCCATTTGATTTTCATGAAAATTAAACATGATGACATGAATGCCTTAATGCAACTAATGTCAAAATTTAGGGCTGTGACAGTTGTCACATCCTAGTTAGACCATGCATTAGTGTGTGCATCATGTTTAAATTTCATTTGAATTTGAAATGGGAAGAGAACCCAACCCCTCTTGAATCCAACTAGGTTTACTAAAATTATTTTCAATGAACCTGAATGCCCTTCAAAAATGCTCATCACCTTGCTTTGGTCCAGCCTCGCCAAAAGTGGTGCACCATTTTCTAGGTCATCCAAAGGTCTTTGAATTAAATCATAGTATTTGAGTTTGGGCATTTCAAATTATATAAAATATTGCAATGCCCAAATATTTCCAAACAGAATGTTTCATGTTGGAAATACTCCAACAATGGACCTTGGGCAGTTTTGGTGATTTTGGAGCCATCTAAGTATTTTAAAACTCCACAAAGTTGCGAAAAATAGAAAAGAAAAACAGGAAGAAAATCTTACCCGGCGCCACCACTGCCCCACCGGCCCCACCAAGGCCAACAGGCTTTTGGCCAGAGCAGCCGTGCTCGACCAAGAATGGGTGCCACGACCTGGCGCCCCACCGCCTCTCCCCATGCCGTTCGCCCCCCCTTCCCTCGAACCCCTGACACCTCTTCCTCCCGCCATTTCTCACTACCATGGTCGACGCCACGCAGCCACGCTGTGTCAGACGCGCCCCCCGCCGCGTCCTCCCCACCATGTCTAGTAGCTCCGCCTCCTCTACCCCGAGCTAGCCGAGCCTCGATGCTCAAGTGACCCGAGTCCACTACACCACCCCACCCCGCCCCCGGAGATCCCTTCAACGCCCCCAAAATTTCCCCCCACCACGCCCGGTTTTCCCGGATCATTGTGAGCTTAGCTACCTTCTCCTCCTTCCTCTCTCGCCTTGATTCGTAGGCTGCATGGAGCTCAACGACTTTACCCATGGAGCTCGTCACGACGTGTTCCCCGCCACCCACGCCAACCGGGTCTAACGACCAAAGAATCCAGAGACCTAACCATGCATTCCCCGACCTCACAACCCCTACCTAAGTTCGCCGTCAACTCCGGCGTCGCTTACCGCCGGGCCGTCACCCCAACCAACTCCAGTATGCATGTCCCCGCCACCCATAGCCACCTCCGGCTGTTGTTGCCAAACGCCAAATCACTTCCCCCGTGTCCCTGCTAGACGCCGGGGCCCGAGTTGACTTTGACCACGGTTTCCCCGTTGACTCGAGAGTCAATGAGGGGCCCATTTTAACTAAATAGGTTTAGTTTTAATTAAACTTTAGCAAAAATTACCCGACACTCGACCCACAAAGTTTGACCCGACGCCTTGGACTTCGACGCTATTCTCGACGATGGCGAAATAAATTAATTTCGATTTGTTCTATTTGGAAATTCCAATATAGTTCAAACTTCAAAATTCATAACTTTTTAATCAGAATCAAATGCAAAGATTTTATATGAAAATGACAAAAACCATTCTATCCATTGGCAGGTTTCATGCATGTTAAAACAAGTTAACCTTGTTTTAACAGAATAAGATATTACACCTTTAGGGCTATTTTAATGAGCTAATTTGAATCTTGATTCAAATGAGTTCATCCCTTTTTGTTTCAAATTGCATTAGGCCAACACAAATAATTTGCAAGCCATAGCATGCATCATATTGTTGATATTGCCATGTAACATCCCAAATTTTGGAATGTTAATATAATTAATTGAATTGTTTGTTTGTTTGCTTGAGTGAATTAAACTTGAGTGAAATTTGAACCTTTTCAAAAAATTTTGAAAGAGAGGGAATAAAATGACTTTCCCTTCTCCTAAATTCAAATTCATCCTATTAAAATCAATGAGAGAAGATGAATGACTTATTCAACTTAAAGAATTTGAATGGAGTTTTGCAATTTAATTTTCAAATATTTGTTGCTTCTATTTTTCTTCCCGAGAAATATCAAAATAAATTTTGCAAGCAAGAAAGAGCGGAGGAAAATGACCTCCAAAATCAGGGGATTTTTGAAAATATTTGAGCCAAGAAAACCAAAGTTTTTATTTAAAATTATTTGCAAAAAGAAATAAAGCCTTTAGGGATTTTCTGAAAACATTTTTTAAGTTTTTATTTTGGCCGTGGAATAATGCTCATCATCTACATTTTATTTTTCGATAATTTTAGTATATAAAAACTCTTTATTCAATTGATTTGATTTTTTTATTGTTTTAGTTTCCTAATTTTAAAATAGGAATGGAATCGTTTTATTAGGAAAACCTAGCCCATTAAACACTTTCCTATTCTAGCCCAACAAGAGATCATCTCCTTCCTCCTTCCCACGCTGGCTTTCCATATCCATGGAGACAGAAACTCCACCTTCCCGATCTCCCGTTTTCCATCCCAGCCTCCCGAGACCGCCTATAAAACCCCTCCTCTCCTCGCTCCATTTTTCCCATCACCACGCCTCCCGCCAGCCTTCTCGCCACCGCCCTCCTTTTCCGCCTAGAACGCCACCAGAGCTTCCCAGAGCCCGACGCCAGAGTGAGCACACCTGGCCTCGGCCACCTCCCAAGCGCCACCCCTCCCCACCCCCACCCGGCCGACCCCCGGAGCAGCCTCCACATCGCGCCTCCTTCCTGCCATCTCGCCCACCAGTAACTCCCTTGTTGTTTTTTTTTTTTCTTTTTCTTTCTTTGAGATTGGAAAAGATCCAAAAAACCGCTTTCAAATGCCCCCCCTAGATAGCCTAAAACGCGACACCCGACAACCAATCAAATCTCGCCACGCCGGCCAGATTTATTTCGCAGATTTAGTTCCCTTTGTTTAGCCTATAACTTTGATCTAGAAGTCCAATGATGCTGATTCTTTTTATGCTAGATCACAATTTTCTTGTAGTTTCCAAAATATATAATTTGTCTATGTTTGATTTATAAAATTGAGTTAGATCAGATTTGAATAAAAGCTTGTTTTGCTTATTCCGGGAGTTTCATAATAGATTTTTATTTAATTTTTTTTCTCCTAGTTGCTTAATGAAATATTTTCTGTTTAGTTAACATAAAACCATGATTAGGTGATGTTAAGAAATTTTGTTATATAAAACTATTTTTGTTGTTATTTGAAGTAGGAAAACTTTGAGTTGTTTTTTTTTAAGTTTTCCTTTGGTTTTTTTGTTGGTTTTTGTGTTACTTTGTTATGTTATGTTATGCTATGTGCTTATTATAGTTATTGTTTGCCCGTAGAATTTCCGGAGTGCAAGATTGCTACACGAAACCCTAGTTTTTCAAGATCGCCAACAAGGCAAGTTCACTTTGAACCTTCACCTATGTTTTATTGCATTTAGTGACATCTTTGCAACCACCTCAAGAGTGTTATTGAACTTTGTAGTTGAGTAGTTATGAGGTAGGAACCCACCCCCGTTACCAAGCCCGGACGATATTTTATTTAATGCTACGCTTAGTAGACGGGTTTGGTATGAGTACTGGAGTGGTGGAGAATGGAGGATTCTACGCCAATGACGATAACTCCATGATGGAATCGCAAGGACTGATCTTCAAGGCCTCAAGACTTCAAGGCTCAAGACAAGAATTCAATACACACATGGGTGAAGGATTGACGGCACCCCGAGAAACCAAAGGTTGGCCGATGCATGGAGAAGCCATGACATCTTAAGGAAAGCTTCACCTGCACTCAAAGAGACGAAGAATACCCCGAAGCTTACCTGCAACCGCAAGTCATTATGGGCTCGCTTGGTTGACCTTAGTTGTGACCTGGGACGGACTAGCAAGAGAACTACAGGATGGGTTGAGTACCGGAGGGTCGAGGAACTTTGGAAGACCATGTTTCGTCATCTTGTTCTCAAACACTAAGGGAAGAAAGAGAGGGATCAATTTTGGGAAAAGGTACAAACCTCTCCAGAGGGTTATAACCTAATCGACAGCCGTTCCCCTAGACAATTTGAGCATCCGATTGGATTATCTCGAACTCTCAACACCGGATTGATAACTTAATTGTAACATATGATGATTTTGGGCTATGAGACATCGGTTCGGAACCATGTCATGACGAAAAACCCATAGTACAGGCTTCATTTTATTCCTTTGATGTAGGTAAATAAAACCAGCTTTTACGCAAACAAAATTCGTACGAGCCAAAAGCCATGTTGCAAAGTATAGTTTTATCATCTTTTTGATATTGTGATCTTGCCGACATTCAATGTATGATTTACACGGCTGCAACGTATCATGTTGCGATATTTACCGACGGTAAGAGTTACGATACGGGTTACGGGTCACACTCAACCCGCCGATGGCGTGATGGGACCCCACCCGCTTGATTTGTTTCCCACAGTATTATGAGGTTATATCATTTTATGTTATTTATAATTGATTGCACTTTGATATATACATTGATGTACAGGGAAAGATACCGATCGGGATGGCCAAGAATGTAGGTTGATTCGAGGTCGGGTCGCATGTAAATGGTATCGAGCACATGTTGACTAGAACGTGACCCAGAAAATGACTTAGTAATATGAAGACCCCAATAGGAATGACCTTTGTTTTGTACTACTCAACACCATTCCTTTTACCCCTCCTTATTTCAACTATAGATGGAGAGCTACATTCAACAAAAGAGAACACACAGAAGGTTCTTGGAGGTCCCTTCCTTGTGGAGCTAGTGCACGGTTACCGAAAGATCAAGGCAACTAAGAGGACGCCCATCGGGGGAGTCAAGGCCCAAGTTTTGGTCGAAAGAAGCCCCAAAGACGCAATCAGCTTCGAACTATAAATGGTGATCGGATATGGGCATCAACACCCGTCCATGATGCTATTGCACGCTTATGCTATCGCCATCGGCACTAAACCCACACTTCTTTGGAAGGAGGGATGGCGAAGTCGATGGAGCAACTATTGCCTTGACGGAAGCGAAAAGATGAAGTTCTCCCACTTTAGTGTACAATCGATCGAACAATACGCCAAGAATCTTCGATGGACCTCCCGGAAGCCCTGCTTGACAATGAAGCACTAAGAAGAGGACAAGACTGAGACAAGGTAAAAAGTGGAGGAGGGAACCGGATCTCGGAATGCCAGAATAAGAACACAGGACCATGTCTCATGCAAAGGACGTTGAAACCAAGCTCAAGGAACAACTTCAGACAAGGTCGCCACAAGAAACCCGGCGAAAGGAAAATCTAGCGTAAGAACCGAAGAGATCAAGTCCACAAAAGAAAACCCAAAGAATTAGTAGTATTCCACCATGAGAGAAATAAAGATGAACGCCACCGATTTAAGTATCCAAATGCCAAATTATGTGGGTAATACAAGTATTGATTGAATAAATGAATGCTTGGTTGCTATTATTTTGTGTGTTTATTGAATGGTTGGATAGATGCGATATTCAAGGTTTGTATTTATTTCAACCATGGAGACGAAGTTACAAGAATTAGAAGGCCTTCATATGGGAAAAAGAGAATTGGAAACTCCGTTGAAGACCAAGAAATGAGGACTTAGAAACGAAACCATAGTAGAACGCCATTACAAACGATAATTTTGTTTGATAATTCTTCTTTCTATCTCAACCACTCAAATCTTGAACCCATGGACAAGAACACCAAACCTTTCGAGACAATTGAACTTCCCATGGAGATACATCCCGTTCCGAGCACCTCTTATCCCACATGCAATGACAACCCTTTATGAGTCATTCCTTAAGGGTCAAACGATCATGACCCCGACAAGTGATCATGATTACCCAAGATTTAAGGACATGATGAAGCATATTCACCTTGAAGGAGATGTAGTCTACAAAGGCTACCCTTCATGCAAAAGGGAGGGAACTTTGTATGTGGAGGTACACCCCACCGCTTGAAAGGAGTTTGCCCAAAGAGGATGGGGCATTATTTTTCATCTCACGGGCTACAAGCAACTTTTTCGATGCTGTTCGTGAAGCAGCCATGGAAGCCAACGCCGATCGAGAAATATGAAGCAAGACTTAATACTCAGAATACCAAGAAGTATACCGAGATGATGGAGGTGAAGCTCAAGGCCACCACAATGAAAAGAAGATTGAAGAATTCAAGGCACATGTCGCCAATTCCAAAGGATCAAGTATCCTCAAGGAGGAAAAATGAATAAAGTTGGAAGTAATGTCCCACCATACCAACCATGTGGGGGCAGCATTTGTAATAAACTTTTTGGAATTTGGATTCCTAAAATGATTAAGGATGTAATGAAAGATTGATATGAAATAATGAGATGTTGTGGATAAACTTGCATTTATTTTGGTCATAGTACTGAAAAAGGATCAATGAAGAAAGAAATGTGTTATCCATGACGGTCCATAGAAGGAAGCTAGACAAAATAAGTTGAAATTTTGCTTTTGATATGATGGTATGAAGAAACAGAGTACTATCGATTTAAAGGAGGTGTAACAAGAGGGTTACTCCAAGGATGAGTTAAAGCTGCACTAGTGTTGAAGTGGGCCAAACCCAGGCCGGATTTTGAGAAGGAACCTTGTAACCTTGATAAAGGAATAAATTTGAAGAATCAGGATCCAATCAGCCACGCTTTAGGAGGTTACGCAAAAACCGAGAGTGGTGAAGTAACGATAGATGTTTTGTTTGGCATGCGAAACATGGATTTATAAACCAGTTCGAGAACAAGAGAAATTCTGCAATGCTTGTGAGTATGCCCAAGTGTTAAACACGGATTCGAATTTAATATTGGTAATGATTCAAGCACGGATGGATTGGCCCCCATACCGAGACTTCTATCATGAACTATCATATGTTGATGGAAAATCAGAGAGCCTTGAAAACTTAGAAGAGTGTCGACGCGAAAGCCATAAAAACCAAAAATGGTAGGACGATGGAACCCCATTACAGAACCGCTACAAACGAGGTTATACGGTGAGGTTCAACCTCACTGCTTTTCGCAGGAGAAAACCATAAATTGTAGACCACCATGAGTGTTTGATAGTTGTTTAGAATGGACATGACTCCATCAACTAAGAAGATCCAGGATTTAACTTCAACTTTGACGAACCGACCCAAGCTTTTGAGGAAAACTCTATGCTTCCATGTAAGAGCTTTAATGAAGGAGCTATTGTAAGATATGTGAAGAGACATACATTGTCACCCTCCGAGGAAATATCTGAGTTTATTGGAACCATGACCTTGTTTTTAAGTGTGGTAGCACCCCACCTTTCCGACCAAGACATTTGCTAGAAGACCCCAACCCCAACCTTTTCAGTTTCTTCAATCTCGAGGACTAGATTCATTTTAAGTGTAGGTTTGTAACATCCCAAATTTTGGAATGTTAATATAATTAATTGAATTGTTTGTTTGTTTGCTTGAGTGAATTAAACTTGAGGAAATTTGAACCTTTTCAAAAACTTTTGAAAGAGAGGGAATAAAATGACTTTCCTCTCCTAAATTCAAATTCATCCTATTAAAATCAATGAG
>JAHIAM010006043.1:0-23914 GCA_021605205.1 Aegilops longissima | reverse complement strand
TAAATAAATTACATATGGAATACAAATAGTTACATTCATGTCGATTCACTACGTAAAATTTGGCATAAAAAACAAAAATATAGATCATAAGAACAGAAAAATTGCATTTTATGTATATTTTACACTATATTTTTCGTCTATAATTTTCACGTAACATAAAATATTTTTCACGGTGATTACATATTTTGTTATGCTCTCTTATTATGTATGAAATAAGACAAAAGTTTTATGAAGCGTAAAATCACGGTGCGTTGATGTTAAAATAGAGAGGTGAAGAATAATTATTCCTCACCCAGGGTGTGAATAGTCAATCCCTATATATATATATAGGACAAATGTTTCCTACAAGCGGTGGTAGTTACCACCACTTGCGTTTTGTATGTTGTATGTAGTATCTATGTTGTATGTAGTATCTATCGAAACCGAGTATGTATGTGTAGTATGTAGTATATAACAATGATTAGGTAGTATATATACTAATTTTTAGTTGTATGTACCATGTTTTGAGTATGCTCTTTTTACGTACAAATATATCGTATTTCATAAATATAACAAAACTATAGGCTCATATGCAATTTTTCATGTAACTTGCTTTGAAATATCTTAGATATAGTATATGAACATATTTAAAATAATAAAATAGTATATACAGTACCACATGCTAGTATATGAGACATGTGGGGTAACTACCACCAGGTGGTAGGATGGATTTTCCTATATATATATACTGCTAGTTACCACCACTTGTGTTTTGTATGTTGTATGTAGTATCTGCCGAACCGAGTATATACGTGTAATATGTAGTATATATAACAATGATTAGGTATATATATATATATATATATATATATATATATATATATATATATATATATATATATATATATATATATATATATATATATATATATATATTACGTTCGTAAATTTTGTCTTAGTTTAGACATAAAAAGAGAACGTAAGAAAACCTATAATCGTCGTAAAAATATTTTATGTTCCATAAAATTACAAATGTAAAAACATAGTGTAAAATGTACATAAAATACAATTTTTGACCTACAATTTTGCAATGTACTACCTAATCATTGTTATATACTACATATTACACGTACATACTCTAGGTTCCGACAGATACTACATACAACATACAAGCTACAAGTGGTGGTAACTACCACTGCTTGTAGAAACATATATATATATATATATATATATATATATATATATATATATATATATATATATATATATATATATATATATATATATATATATATATATATAGTGATCCTATTCATCACCAGGGTGCAGAATAAGTTATTCTTCACTCGAGGTAATCTTATGATTATTTCATAATTAAATTATGTTTGGAATTCAAATAGTTACATTCCTATTGATTTACTCGTAAAATTTGGCATAAGAAAATAAAAATATAGGTCATAAAACAAGAAAATTTGCAGTTTATGTGTATTTTACACTATGTTTTTACGTTTGTAATTTTACATGACATAAAATATTTTTTGACGATTATATATTTTCTTCACGGTCTCTTTTTAAGTAGGAAATAAGACAAAACTTCACGGAGCGTAAAATTACGGTGTTTTGATGGTAAAATAGAGGTGAAGAATAACTACCTTATATATATATTACTTCAAAAATATAGGGATATAAGGTAGAGATTTTCATAAATTAATGGAACAACGTATTTCCAAAACTCATATACTACAGATACTGCGTGTCTCTACACTGCGTGTCAATGGACCGGCCCGTCTGGCTCGGCCCTATGTGCGCGACCTCTATTGGGCATAACAAGCCTCCATTAGGAGCTCACATGTCAATGGTCTCTCCACCAACATGCTGTCAAATGATACGGAGAGGGAGGAAAGCAGGCCCAACCACAAGTTCATGAGCCCTAGTGGCTTATTGAGGCGGTTTTGTTCTTGGGAGCTTCTGCTAACAAAGATGTAGGTATTCAAGACCCAACTACTTTAGAAACCTTGGCGTGTCTGCGGAGGCGGTGGCACTTGCAAAAGATATGTCTTTGGCTAAGGTGATCATTCGCGTCGGACTCTAAGCAAGTAATTGGCGACATCAACTCTGGCATTGGTGGAGGAATTTATATTAATATTATTAGAGATCGCCATGACAGCAGTTGAGTTCCTTGCTGCTCCTTCATCTTGAAGGACATGGTTATAATATCGAGGCTCATAGCATCACTAATTTGCTCTAGATTGTCTGTTGGTTTTCATCTTTGGCTCCTTGACCTCGGATATTCATTGTATTACTATGAATATTGTTTTTAACCAATAAAGTGGGCGTGTTTATCTTAAAATAATCGAATATATTCATGAGTAAAGAGGGCGGCTCAACCATTGGCTACTTAAGTTAAGTCCCATCCACAGAATATGTCATCCCGGCGAGATTAGAGCGACAATTGTGGCTTACTTGCCTTTGTCTGTTTCCTTCATGTTAAGTCCTCCTCGGCGTTTCACGGTGTAAACACTACCCTCTAGGATCACGAGCTGCTGATCCGAGCCCGAGTAGAAGGCGATCCTAACGGGTAGTATGATCATCGAGGCGGCTCTATAGCACCGGCCAGCGAGTTGCGGGAAACCAACAGACAACCGTCGGCCAAGCATTCAGGCTGTAGGACCGCTAAAAGGATTTCAGCTTTGGGTGCATGCGCAAGGAAGAAAGTGGAATCTGCCTTGAACGTTCAACAACCTCAACCATTGCCATAAGCGATGCTTCCTCCTCGAAATAGTACTATTGGAGGACTAACACGAGCTCCATATTCCCTATACCTCCACGGGCTCACAATACTCCCATGCAGGCCTTTGCATTGCCCTCCCAAGAATGAAAGTTGTGTCTCGTTTCCCAATAATTTGTTGGCACTTCCTCTTGGACTGCTCTTTATAGACCCGGACTGCAAGCCCACTTGGTGTATACACCTACCAACTGTCATAGATGCCTATTTTGAGCATCTTATTGTGATAAATCGGAAGAAAAGCATGACATTTACTTGCAAGATTTCACTAAAATATTCAATATTTAAAAAATGTTCAAGATATAATTTACAATTGTTCAGCATATAGCACAAAAAAGTTCACTATTTTAAACAAATTATCGGAAATTTAAAATTTATGTTAAAAAATCATATCTTGAAATTTTGAACTAAAACTAGCAAAAAGAATCACTCTGACAAGCAGATGCTTTCAGTGCCTCACAGTCACTCTGATGTTCTTGACCCGGCTAGGTTGCATGCTTTGAGAGCTCTCATCGATTGTGGTGGTTGTAGCATGGCCTTGCCTCAATCGCCAAGCTTGAGTCTTCATTAGCACTGAGAGATGGCCGACCACCTCTAGACTCTCCACACAATTGCTACGATTTAAATGTCCATTAGGATGGATGGTGGTGGCTATCATCAAGATTATTTGGTGGCAATACAACTATACAAATCTTGATTAAATTGCGTTAATTTGAATCCACAACAGCGTGCGGATCGTGCTTTTGCACGCATAGGTGGATTGAATGACATTGTATGTTTAGGGTCATGTTTGATTGCCCAAACCTCTCAAGTTGGATGTAGTCCGAGGAGCGATCCGGTAGCTCCATAACCAGCAAACACTCCGGTTTATAAGGGGCAATAAAAAATTATGATTGACTACCCGGTGGCAAGGAAAGAACACAAGATGCTTTTGTGCTCAAACATGATGATATACTTACATATCGCAGCTCTGCCAAAATGAGTACTAGTGTATGCACAATGTTACAATAGCAACTTGTATTATTTAGGAGGCCAAAGCCAACATATATATATGTATAAGAGGATGCCAAAAGGCTACAAAAGGATACCAAAAGACTAGAATACAAAAAGCCAAAGGCCGTTATATCAATATAACTCTAACACCCCCTCAAACTCATGGTGGATCCACAACACTGGAGTTTGGAAGGTGAAAACCATATGTTGCGCCCTAGTATGGGACTTCGTGAAGAAGTCATTTGTAACTTCGGAGGCACATACGAAGAGCAATAACATGATCTGAGCGACGGCCTTTACAAAAAACATCAACACCAATATGCTTGGTAAGCTCATGCTTCACGAGGTCGGCATAATCTGATAGCACATGTACTATCGGACAAGATGGTGGTAGGTGTAATAACTGAAACACGAAATCCTCCAATAACCATATTAACCAAGTCCTACCTCTGCCATCGGAAGAGCCATAGCTACGCAACTCGAGCCTCTGCATTCGAGCAGGGAAACTGCGATACTGTTTCTTCATCTTCGGGCCAATGAGGAACCACCAAGAAAAACACGGATAAACACAAAGTGAGCAGCGATCCGAAGGATCACTAGCCCATGTGGCATCGAATAGGCACAGGAGGCTGTAACGAGAGCTGGAATGAGGGAAGAAGAGGCGGCGAGAGATCGTGCTCCACGAAGATA
Organism: Aegilops longissima; assembly: GCA_021605205.1. Lineage (NCBI taxonomy): Eukaryota > Viridiplantae > Streptophyta > Magnoliopsida > Poales > Poaceae > Aegilops > Aegilops longissima. The sequence goes on along the minus strand of JAHIAM010006043.1, from coordinate 19,467 downwards.
TCGTAGAACACGGAGAAGGTGACTATAATGAACTGAAGTAGGGCGAAACAAAGTGACTCGAGAATATGGGCGGGATAGGAGATATCTGGGTGAGTGGCGGCAAGATAGACAAGACTCCCACCAAGATAGCGATAACCGCGTCGATCGGACAAAGGATTGCCCATCGAAGCACGAAGATGAACATTGAGCTCCATAGGAGTCTCGTGATCACGCTCATCACTAAGAGCCACATGAGAGAAAGATCCACGGATATACTTTTCTTGGAAAATAAAAAAGCCATCAGAGGTGAAGAAACCTCAATCCCAAGAAAGTGCGAAGGACCAAGATCGAGACATAAGCTGCTCACTAAGGCGTGACTTGACAAAGGCAATGTAATCGAAGTCATCACGGTGATGATCATGTCATCAACATATAGAAGAATAAGAGTCACCTTACGGCCGAGAAGGTGGACAAATAACATTTGGATCATGATCGGGAGAAAAACCAGCGGCGATGCATACAGAAGGCAAAACGCTCAAACCGGGCATGAGGGGCTTGTTTAAGGCCATAAAGAGAAGCGGACGAAGGCGACAAACCATGCCGTCGAGAGCAGAATACCAGTGGTGGCTGCATATAAACCTCTTCACGCAACTCACCATTTAGAAATGCATTCTTCACATCAAGCTGAGACATAGACCAATGGCGAGCAGAGGCCCGCGGCGAAGAAGTGTCAGCAGATAGTGGTCATATGAGCCACGCGAGGCAAAAATCTCATCATAATCACGACCATGCTCCAATTGAAAGAGCCACGAGCCACAAGAGCGAGCTTTATAGCAGCTCAAGAGAACCATCGAGGCGAGTCTTAATCTTATAGACCCACTTACAAGTGATGGGGCCGAACATGAGGAGGAAGAAACCAGGATCACGTGCGGTGCGCTCAAGAGCAGCAATCTCCTCTGCCATCATGAAACTGCCATTCGGGATGAACAACAGCATCTCGATAAGAAATCGGCTCAAGAGCGATCGAAAGACCATAGCGAGAAGGAGAATATCGGTCGGGGCGGACAAGGCCGAGAAGCGAAGACCATAAGTCGGTGAGAGGAGGAAGCGGCCTTTTCGAAATAGAGGTGCATCGGTGAACTTGTCTCACAACACGTGGACGGCGAGTATAATGGAATGGAAAGGAGGAAGAAGGTGGAATCACTAGAGGTGGAGGCAGGGAATGTCTGGTGATGAAGGTGGAGAAGGGGAAGGTATCGATGATGAAGGTGGAGAGTTATGAGGCGAGGAGGAGAACAACCCGTAGCGAGAGGGGCGGCATCGGATCACGGAACAGCGGGATGAAGAGTAGGAATCTTGGGCACAAAAGGAGGTGTATCTGGAAGCGTGAGAAAGAGATGTCCTCCGTGGAAAAGGCCGAGGAGGATGGGCCGGAGTAGAAGGGCGAGACTCATCAAAGGTCACATCCGCGAAATCGCATCACGACAACGATAGGATCCAGCATCGGTAGCCTTATGCTCATCAACTGTATCCCGAAAGACACACTCAACGGTGGCGGACAGGTTTGAATGCGTTCACGAGAAGCAAGCAAAACATAGCAAATGCAACCAAACAAGCGAAGCGGCGAATAATTAGGAAGCGACCGGAAAGATGCTCGAGAGGATACCACCAGCAGAAGCGGTAGATGGCTGAATGTTGTGAGATAGGTGGAAGTGAAACAGCCTCAACCCGAAGTGAGGCGGAAGAAGCGGCGATCATCATCGCCGCAAATCTCAAGAAGATGGCGATACTGCGCTCGGCCACATCATTTGAGCATGAGCACCGGGGCAAAGAAGCGAGTAAAAGTACCTTTCGACAAAAGAATCCTGCATAGCGCATGGGAGATATACTTACCGACTAAATCTGCACGGAAAACACGAATAGGAGTGAAAAAGCTGGGTATGAACCATGGCAGCAAATTTTTTGTATATAGGTAAGACCTTACTACGAGAAGACATGAAATAGATCCAAGTGTGAGAAAAAAATCATCTATAAAAGATAATATAGTAGCGATGACCCCCTTCGAAGCGAAAGCAGCCGGACCCCAAAGATCGAGTGAGCGAGATCAAAAGGCGCTCGGACACGGACTCACTTTGTGAGGATAGGGTAGCTGAATCGCTTACCAAGTGCGCAGCCAGGACAATCCACGCAAGCGTTAGGAGACAAACCCCAGAACACCACGATAAACCAAAGGCGGAGATGAGAACCACATAAATGGCCAAAGGCAGATGATGCCCGCTTCTTTGAAAAAGTGGGTAGCTGCAACAACGGGGGCTGCGAGGCTGGCGATGGTGGCAGCGGAGGAAGGCAAGCAGTCAAGCTCCCAAAGACCATTAGAATAGGCGGGCAGCACCAAGCGAGCACCGGTCTGGCGGTCTTGAGCAGAACACGAATTAAAGTCGAGAATGACCCTACAACTAGAGTCAACAATCGACCACGGATATGAGCTGCATGGTAAGTCGAGGAACATGAACAGCGGAGGAAACATGAAATAAAGAAGTGCTAAGAGTGCCTCGACTAGCTTCTGACAAGGGGAGTGCCATCGGTATAGAACATGAGCAGGGGAGACTCGGCGAATTGAGCGGAGGTTAAAGTGGAAGAATCATAAGTCATATGAAAAGATGCTCGATATCAAGAATCCATGGGGATGTATCACGAATGATTAGAAGGTGGTTTCTCAATGCCAAAAGAGTCGATCCACAGAACACCAGCACACAGACGGTGAAGAATCCCAAGCACAAAGAGGCATTGCGGTTCGCGCAATCTCACGTCTTGAGATAGGGACATGGCGGAAGAGGTCGAGGTAGAAACACACATGGACAATGAGCAATCGCCACCACCGTAGAAGCTGTGTGTGAAGTCGACCAAGAGTAGCGAGTTGACATAGAGCCACATGTGGAAGCAACTCAAGGAGTTGATGTAGAGTGGTCATCGCAGCCCGCTAAAGATGTCGTGAGGGACAACGTCATAGGCAGACGAGCACCAAGCACCGGCGGCGGCACATATGTGACGGGATCAATATAGAACACCGTCGGAAGTCTGCGGGCAACGACTGAGATGCTCCTTCGATGGAAACATCATATCACTTTTTTCCTTTTTTCATCACAGAACACAAGTCAGCCAATCCACCAGAATGACGTCGCGTGAGGAGCTACAACAGCGATGCCCAAGGCTGCAGGCCAGCAGCCAAGGCAGGCCCAAAACAATGGCCCAAACTGCCACTTCCAGCAAAGCCGCCACGAACAGATTGCAGGAGCTGCGGACTTCGTGCACGCGCGACGCGACGGGCTGACGTACAGATGGCGGCCGGGGCAGACAACGGCGAAGGCCGGAGGACGCAGGCGTCAGCAGCGCAGAGCGGACGGAGAGCGCCTCGAGCGCTAGACAGCTCGATCCGGGCGGCCGAAACAGGAGCAACGCACGCTCGATCCGGGCGGCACGGCGGCGCGCACAAAGCAATGATGCAGGAAGCAGCCGGCAGCCAGGTTCGGCAGGGGCCAGCAACGGGACCTTGGAGGACGACGAGTGGCGGCGCCCTTGGGGATACGGGCGGACGGCGGCTCGATTTGGAGCAGATCGGAAGAAGAAAAAAATGCAGCAGCCACTTGGAGGATACGGGCAGACAGATCTCCAAGCCGATGAGATCGAAGGAAGATCAAGCGAAGAGAAAAAAAAATCCGATCTGATTAGCACGATTAGCACGAGTTGCAACCTGCGTGAGGTGGAGACCTTAACTTGGACCTGATACCATGTTACAATAGCAACTTGTATTATTTAGGAGGCCAAAAGTCAGCGTATATCGTATCTGAAAGGATCCAAAAAGCTACAAAAAATCTTGAAAGATTAGAATACAAAATGCCAAGGTCATTATCAATATAACTCTAACACACAACACCTAGACTACGTGTATGAAGGCGCGTTCTAATAACAATGCACATAGCTTAGCGAAATACTCCCTTAGATTAGGTCAGGGGCGCCATCTATGACTTTTACTACCCCACGATCCAGCATGTATCCCACAAACTGTGATTTTTGATGAATAAAATTTATATTCATCCCTCAAAAAAAAACACAACACCTAGACTACGTGTAGGAATGTGGCATAAAGGTTGTATACGGACATTCTCCGTAAAGAAGGTACTATAGTCTCGGCCGGGTGCTCGGGCACTCGAGTTCAAAAGAAGCAAGAAGCGATTAGTGTAGTTTCAGCAGTCTCGACCATAGACAAGCGATTCTTGTCCCAAAAAGCGTTGTTGGCAGCGCTGCCGCAAAACTCCATATTCCCAACGCCTCACAATCTCACGGTAGTCGGATCGAGCCTTTGCCGTGGCTGCACTAACGAAAACTACTGCTTCATTCTTGTTGAAAATATGAGCAAATTTCTCGAGATTTAATCCGAATAAACAGAAAATAAATCATGACTACATGAGCGAGAGATTGAACTAATCATGCGAACTAGCATAGCGAGATGAGCAGATCACATCTAGGGCACATACTAGAAACATGAGTTCTACCACGATCTCGAGCAGGAAAGATAGAATCACGTCACGATCGTGGCAGGGCGAGCCGCTTGGCGTTAGCGTTATCGCCCATGTAAATCGAGGATGAGGTTGCGAGATCGGGGAAGAAGTCGTCATTAGCGAAGTCGTCGTTGCCGGCGATCGTGAGTCGCTCCCCAAACTGATCGCCCCTCTCCGTGCGGGATCACGAGGCGGGGTTAGGAGCTGCTTGTCCCTTCTTCGGTGCCGCGAAAGGAAGGATGGAAAGACTTGATCGGCGCAATGGTGGAGCGGTGGTGAGAAACCATCAAGCGGCTAGGGTGAGCGTCGCCTTACTATATAGTGTGGCGGGTAGGTGCGTGGGAGTAAACCCCGTCCGGTCGTCACGATCAAAAAAGAATCGGAAGCAGTTCGAGTAATGCAGCGTCGTTAATTATTAATTAATGACTCATTAATTTTTCCCGGCGACAAAAATATTGACAACGTGCATAGCTCTGTCCTCGGCTCGGCTCAATCCGCAACCAGCGGCGTGGCAGCGTCGTGACAGGCGTGGCGTTAGACGGCGTGTAGGTCTCCTCTTCTCATGCTCATACAAGTGGTAGGAGGCTCACTTTATAAGAGGTGCAACTCTCTCTCAACATGAGGTGGGACTAAACTTTAGCCTCACTCCTCCACTCACATGTGTGCATGAATGGGCCAAGAAGAATTTCAGAAATTTAGTTGGGCTTTGGGCCAAAAGCCTACTAGAAAATTCCGACAATCCCCACAAAGTCTCATTGGCACATTTCACCATTTGGTTCCAAAACATTGTTTATATACCGGTCTTTGAGTGGAGACTGTGAAGTTGAACTTCCACTTAGAGATTTATGCTACACTAGATCACAACTTGAATAGTGGACTATGCCTTGAACTACAAGTTTTACGAGACTAGTTTCACACAAATTCTTGACCCGGTATTGGGTTCTGCAAAGGCTTCCCTTGGTGGGCGTATCGTCGTACTCGGGGCCTTTCATGAATTTATTAGAGCACCCACTTCTCCACAGGCTGCGGCGTTAGCAGTCAAATTCATATAGGTGTGTTCCTCGGGGAGATGCTCTGCGGAGACAACATCTGCTTACTCAAATAAGCCACTTGGAACACATTAAGATAGATATCAACCTGCCATGCGAGATCAGGAAGTATTGCATCTTCACGGGTAGGGATAATTAAAATAAGGATACTCTCCTCTCGGTGACCAACAACTTGTCTCCACTTCTACTTCACGGGATCTCCGATCACATAGAGTGAGTTACCACTATGGACAACTCATGCGGTGGGTCTCAAACCCATCTCCATCGATGCATTATCTATCACATTACGTGATAGACCCTTTGTGAAAGGACACCAAGTTTTTGACGTTTGGATATAATCCAGCGTAATAACTCGGAGTTCCTCGGTTTCTGACAGATTTTAATCTCCTCTTCACATGTCTTGAGGACTTCATATTGTCCTTAGAACTGTTTATCTTGACTATCACGGTTTGATTATCACAGTTCATCGAGGATAGGGGTATTGGTTTTTCAACCATAGGTAAGTCCATAAATAGCTCATGAAGCCACTCTTAGCTAGGATGGCGGTGTCTAATCTTTGTGAGTTACGCTTCCATAGTTGACCTCGTTAAGATGATCGCTTGCAGACTTCCGGAAGCAGCGCCACCACCAAGTGTAAAAACATAACCACTTGTGGCCTTAATCTCATCGACATCGGATATCGATTCGAGTCACTATAACCCTCCGGTACCCTTGGATACCCGGTGTAGTGAATCCCATAGCTCATGATGCCCTTCAAGTAGCGCATAACTCTCTCAAGCGCACGCCAATGATCATCTCCCGGTTTTGACACAAGCCGACTCAGCTTGTGTTGGGGAATGTAGCAGAAATTCAAAATTTCCTACGTGTCACCAAGATCTATCTATGGAGAAACCAGCAACGAGGGGAAGGAGAGTGCATCTACATACCCTTGATGATCGCTAAGCGAGCGTTCATGTGAGCAGGGGTTGAAGAAGTCGTACTGTCGTGATTCAAATCACGGAGATCCTAGTGCGAGCAGACGGCACCTCCAGCGTTCAACACCGTACATCCGGTGGCGTCTCCCGCCTTGATCCAGCAAGGAGAGAGGAGAAGTTGAGAAGACTCCATCCAGCAGCACTGCGGCATGGTGGTGATGGAGGCGTGGCAATCCAGGCTCCGCCGCAACACCAAGGGAGGAGGAGGAGGAGGCTGCGCCAGAGGATCGAATCGCGTCTTATGGGCAACCCCTAGGCCTCATATATAGGGGAAGGGAGGAGTGCGCCCCTCTGGGGTTCCCACCCCTAGAGGCGGCAGCCTAGATGGGATAAAGGGGCGGCCAAGAGGGAGGAGAGGGGCGCCCACTAGATGGGCCTTGGGGCCCATCTGCCTAGGGTTGCCCCTCCCTCTCCCTTGCGCCTTGGGCCTCTTGTGGGCGCACCAGCCCCCCTTGGGGCTAGTTCCCTCCCCTTGGCCCACGCAACCTACAGGGCAGGTGGCCCCTTGGTGGACCCAGGGACCCTCCGGTGGTCGATGCAATACCGATATCATGAAAACTTTTCGGTGACCAAAGCAGGACTTCCCATATATAAATCTTTACCTCCGGACCATTCGGAACTCCTCGTGACGTCCGGGATCTCATCGGGACTCGAACAACATTCGGTAACCACATACAAACTTCCTTTATAACCCTAAGCGTCGCCAGAACCTTAAGTGTGTAGACCCTACGGGTTCGGGAACCATCTGGACATGACGAGGCGTTCTCGGTCAATAACCAACAGCGGGATCTGGATACCCATGTTGGATCCCACATGTACGATGATCTCATCGGATGAACCCGATGTCAAGGACTCAATCGATCCGTATACAATTCCCTTTGTCTAGCGGTATTGTACTTGCGAGATTCGATCGTCGGTATCCGATACCTTGTTCAATCTCGTTTACGGCAAGTCTCTTTACTCGTTCCGTAACACATCATCCGTGATCAACCCCTTGGTCACATTGTGCACATAATGATGATGTCCTACGAGTGGGCCGGAGATACCTCTCCGTTTGCGGATGACAAATCGATCTCGATTAGTGCCAACCGCAGACACTTTCGGAGATACGTAGTGCACCTTTATAGCCACCCGATTCGTTGTGACGTTTGGTACACCAAAGCATTCCCTACGGTATCAGGAGTTGCACAATCTCATGGTCTAGGGAAAAGATACTTGACATTAGAAAAGCTTTAGCATCTGAACTACGATCTTTGTGCTAGGCTTAGGATTGGGTCTTGTCCATCACATCATTCTCTAATGATGTTATCCGTTATCAACGACATCCAATGTCCATGGTGGGAAACCGTAACCATCATTGATCAGCGAGCTAGTCAACTAGAGGCTTACTAGGGACATGGTGTTGTCTATGTACCCACACATATCTCAGTTTCCGTCAATACAATTATAGCATGGATGATAGCGATTATCATGAACAAGGAAATATAATAATAACTAATTTATTATTGCCTCTAGGGCATATTTCCAACAGTCTCCCACTTGCACTAGAGTCAATAATCTAGTTCACAGCCATGTGATCAACATTGATAGGTCACATCGCCATGTGACCAACATCCAAAAGTTTACTAGTGTCGTAAACTAGTTCACATCATCATGTGATTAAGACTCAATGAGTTACGAGGTTTGATCATGTTTTGCTTGTGAGAGATGTTTTAGTCAGCGGGTTTTAGTCAGCAGTCGAACCTTTCAGATCCGTGTGTGCTACAAATTTCTAGGTCATATTATAAATGCTGCTTCCACGCTCCACTTGAAGCTATTCAAATGGTTGCTCCACTATCATTATCCGGTTTGCTACTCGAGTTACTCGGATAGGTGTTAAAGTTTACATCGGCGTAACTTTACGCGAACTCTTTATCACCTCCATGATCGAAAACATATCCTTATTTACTCAAGGACAATTTTGACCGTTGTCCAATGATCCATTCTGGATCATTCTTGTACTATAGTGACTCATGGCAGGCACACTACAGTGCGGTACACGACATAGCATACTATAGAGCCTACGTGCGAAGCATAGGGGCGACCTTACGTCCTTTCTCTCTTTTCTACCGTGGTTGAGCTTTAAGTCTTAACTTCATACCTTACATCTCGAGGCAAGAACCCCTTCTTTGGTGATCCATCTTGAACACCTTCAAGATCATGTCAAAATATATGCTCATTTGAAAGTATTAAACATTTTGATCTATCTTATAGATTTTGATGCTTATTGTTCAAGTAGCCTAATCCGGGTTTTCCATTGAAAACACCTTTCAAACAACCCTATATGCTTTCTAGAAATTCTACATCATTTACGATCATCAATATGTCAACAACATATACTCATCAGAGAAATTCTATAGTGCTCCCACTCACTTCTTTGGAAATACAAGTTTCTCATAAACTTTGTATAAACCTAAAATCTTTGATCATCTTATCAAGCGCACATTCCAACTCGAGATGCTTACTCCGGTCCTTAGAAGGATCATTTGGAGCGACATACCTTTAGCATCCTTAGGATGACAAAACTTTCGATTGTATCACATACAACCTTTCCTTACAAAAATGGTAAGGAAACTCGTTTTGACATCCATCGCGATTTCATAAATGCAGCTAATGCTAACATGATTCCGACGGACTTAAGCATCGCTACGGATGAAAAATCTCGTCGTAGTCAACTCTTTGAACTTGAAAAACTCTTACGCCACAAGTCGAGCTTCATAGGCGGCGACATTACCGTCCCGTCCGTCTTCTTCTTAAAGATCCATTTATCTCAATGGCTTGCCGATTATCGAACAAGTCCACCAAAATCATGGATCCTTTCTCGGATTTATGGCTTCCAACCATTTGCCGAATTTGGGCCCTGCTTGCTTCTCCATAGCTCGTAGGTTCATTGTTGTCTAGCAACATGACCTTCAAGAGCGAGATGCGTACCACTCTGAAGTAAATGCGCATCCTTGTTACCCTACGAGTGCGTTAGTGACTTGATCAAAACTTCATGATCACTATCATAGCTTCTACTTCAATTGGTGTAGGTGCCACGAGGAACAACTTCACTGTCTGCTACACACTAGTTGAAGTAGCGGTTCAATAACCTCATCAAGTCTTCACCATCCTCCCACTCAATCCTTTGCGAGGCGAACTTTTCCTCGAAAGGACCCGATTCAGAAACAATCCCTATTGCCTCGGATCTGAATTAGGAGGTATACCCAACTGTTTTGGGTGTCATATGAAGATGCGTTTTGTCCGCTTTGGGTTCGAGCTTATCAACTTTGAAACTTTTCACATAAGCGTCGCAGCCCCAATCTTTTAAGAAAGCGACAGCTTAGGTTTCTCTAAACCATAGTTCATACGGTGTCGTCTCAGCGAATAGCGTGGTGCCCTATTAAAGTGAGTGCGGTTGTCTCTAATGCCTAACCCATGAGCGATAGTGGTAATTGATAAGAGATATCATAGTGCACCATATCAATAGAGTGCAACTATGATGTTGGACACACCATCAAACTATGGTGTTCAGTAGTATTAATTGTGAAACAATTTCCACAATGTCTTAATTGTGTGCCAAAGCTACATAACTCGGATACTCATCTCTATGATCATATCATAGACATTTTATCCTCTTGTCACGATGATCTTTAACTTCACTCTGAAATTACTTGAACCATTCAATAATTGAGACTTGTGTTTCATCAAGTAAATACACTCAGTATCTACTTAAATCATCCGTGAAGTAAGAACATAGCGATATTCCTTTGCATGCCTCGGCACTCATTGAGCGCACACATCAAAATGTGTTACTTCCAACAAGTTGCTATCTTGTTCCATCTTCTTGAAAGCGAGGCTTTTTAGTCATCTTGCCCATTTGGTATGATTTGCATATCTCAAGTGATTCAAAATCAAGTGAGTCCAAGCGATCCATCTGCATGGAGTTTCATCATGCGTATACACCAATAGACATGGTTTGCATGTCTCAAACTTTTCAAAAGCAGTGAGTCAAAGATCCATCAACATGGAGCTTCTTCATGAATTTATACCAATATGACTTACATGGCGATTGCCACAAGTAAGTGGTACTATCATTACTATCTTATACCTTTGGCATGAAAATGTGTATCACTACGATCGAGATTCAATAAACCATTCCTTTAGGAGCAAGACCATTGAAGGTATTATTCAAATAAATAGAGTAACCATTATTCTCCTTAAATGAATAACCGTATTGCGATAGACATAATCCAATCATGTCTATGCTCAGCATAAACACCAAATGACAATTATTCGGTTTAATACTAATCTTGATGGTAGAGGGGCGTGCGATGTTGATCACATCAACCTTGGAAACACTTCAACATGTATCGTCGACTCACTTTTAGCTAGTCTCCGTTTATTCCGTAGCTTTTATTTGAGTTACTAACACTTAGCAGCCGACCGGTATCTAATACCACAGTGCTACTAGGAGTACTAGTAAAGTACACATTAACATAATGTATATCAATATACTTCTATCGACCTTATCGACCTTCTCATCTACCAAGTATCTAGGGTGATTACTGCTCCGATGGTTGTTCCCCTTATTACGAAGCACTTAGTCTGGGTTTAGGTTCAACCTTGGGTTTCTTCATTAGGCGACAACTGGTTTCTTTGTTTCATGAAATATCCTTCTTGCCTTAGCCCTTCTTGAAACTAGTGGTTTCACCAACCATCAACAATTGATGCTCCTTCTTGATTTCTACTTTGCGCGGTGTCAAACATCGTGAATACCTCAGAGATCATCATATCTATCACGACATGTTATAGTTCATCACGAAGCTCTAGCAGCTTGGTGGCAATGACTTTGGAGAAACATCACTATCTCATCGGAAGATCAACTCCCACTCGATTCAAGTGATTGTTGCACTCGGACAATCGAGCACAAGCTCAACGATTGAGCTTTTCTCCCTTAGTTTGGAGGCTAAGAAAATCGTCGGTCTTATACCTCTTGGCGTGAGCACAGCCTGAAATCCCAATTTCAGCCTCGAAACATCTCATATGTTCATGGCGTTTCAAAAAAAGCGTCTTTGGTGCCTCAACTCTAAACCGTTTAAGCGAACTATCACGTAGTTATCAAAACTTGTATGTTCGATGTTACGCAACATCCACAAGCGATGTTTGGGGTTCAGCACCTTGGCGGTGCATTAAGGACATAAGGTTTCTCTTGTCCGCATGATCGCTACTTTCAACTTTCAACTATATTTTCTCTAGGAACATATCTAAGCAGTGGAACTAAAGCGCGAGCTTCGACATAATTTGCAAAGGTCTTTTGACTATGTTCAAGATAATTAAGTTCATCTTATGAACTCCCACTCAGATAGACATCCCTACGGTCATCTAAGTGATTACATGATCCGAGTCAACTAGGCGTGTCCGATCATCACGTGAGACGGACTAGTCATCATCGGTGAACATCTTCATGTTGATCGTATCTACTATCGACTCATGCTCGACCTTTCTGTCTCGTGTTCGAGGCCATATGCAGTACATGCTAGGCTCGTCAAGTTAACCCTAAGTGTATTGCATGTGTTCGAGGCCATGTATGTACATGCTAGGCTCGTCAACACCCTTTGTATGTGAGCGTCGAGAATCCATCACACCGATCATCACGTGGTGCTTAGAAGCGACGAACTTTTGGCAGCGGTGCACAGTTAGAGAACACTTCTTGAAATTGTTGTAAGGGATCATCTTATTTACTACCGTCGTTCTAAGTAAACAAGATGCATAAACATAATAAACATCACATGCAATTATATAGTAGTGACATGATATGGCCAATATCATATAGCTCCATTGATCTCCATCTTCGGGGCTCCATGATCATCATCGTCACCGGCATGACACCATGATCTCCATCATCATGATCTCCATCATCGTGTCTCCATGAAGTTGTCTCACCAACTTATTACTTCTACTACTATGGCTACGGTTAGCAATAAAGTAAAGTAATTACATGGCGTTGTTTAATGACACGCATGTCATACAATAAATAAAGACAACTCCTATGGCTCCTGCGGTTGTCATACTCATCGACATGCAAGTCGTGAATCCTATTACAAGAACATGATCAATCTCATACATCACATATCATTCATCACATTCTTCTTGGCCATATCATCACATAGCATACCTGCAAAAACAAGTTAGGCGTCCTCTAATTGTTGTTTGCATGTTTTCTCGATGGCTGCTATGGGTTTCTAGCAAACGTTTCTTACCTCATAAAACCACAGCGTGATATGTCAATTGCTATTTACCCTTCATAAGGACCCTTTTCGCCGAATCCGTTCCGACTAAAGTGGGAGACTAGCACCCGCTAGCCACCTTATGCACCAAGTGCATGTCGTTCGGTGGAACTGTGTCTCACGTGAAATGCGTGTAAGGTCGGTCCGGACTTCATCCCACAATACCGTTGAAACAAGATTGGACTAGTAGCGGTAAGCATATTGAACAACATCAACGCCCACAACTACTTTGTGTTCTACTCGTGCAAAGAATCTCGCAATAGACCTAGCTCATGATGCCCTTTGTTGGGAGCGTGGCGAAATTCAAAATTTTCCTCGTGTCACCAAGATCTATCTATGGAGAAACCAGCAGCGAGGGAAGGAGGTGCATCTACATACCCTTGTAGATCGCTAAGCGGAAGCATTCATGTGAGCAGGGTTGAAGGAGTCGTACTAAATCGTGATTCAAATCACCGAGATCCTAGTGCGAGCAGACGGCACCTCGCGTTCAACACCGTACAGCCGGTGGCGTCTCCCGCCTTGATCCAGCAAGGAGAGAGGAGAGTTGAGAAGACTCCATCCAGCAGCAGCACTGCGGCATGGTGGTGATGGAGGCGTGGCAATCCTGCGGGGCTTGCCAAGCACCAAGGGAGAGGAGGAGGAGGAGAGGCGGGGCTGCGCCAGAGGAGATCGAATCGTCTTATGGGCCCCCTGGGCCTCATATATATAGGGAAGGGAGGAGGTGCGCCCCTCTGGGGTTCCCACCCCTAGAGGCGGCAGCCTAGATGGGATCAAGGGAGGCGGCCAAGAGGGAGGAGAGGGAGGCGCCCACTAGATGGGCCTTAGGGCCCATCGCCTAGGGTTGCCCCTCCACTCTCCCTTGCATGTGGGCCTCTTGTGGGCACCAGCCCCTTGGGGCTGGTTCCTCCCACACTTGGCCCCTGTACCAGGGCAGGTGGCCCCACTTGGTGGACCCAGGGACCCTCCGGTGGTCCGATATGTCTGGAATATCGCTTGAAACTTTTCCGGTGACCAAAACAGGACTTCCCATATATAAATCTTTACCTCTGGACCATTCCGGAACTCCTCGTGGCGTCAGGGATCTCATCCGGGACTCGAACAACATTCGGTAACCACATACAAACTTCCTTTATAACCCTAAGCGTCCTGAACCTTAAGTGTGTAGACCCTACGGGTTCGGGAACCATCTGAGACATGGCCAGAGGCGTTCTCGGTCAATAACCAACAGCGGGATCTGGATACCCATGTTGGCTCCCATGTTCCACGATGATCTCATCGGATGAACCACGATGTCAAGGACTCAATCGATCCGTATACAATTCCCTTTGTCTAGCGGTATTGTACTTGCGAGATTCGATCGTCGGTATCCGATACCTTGTTCAATCTCGTTTCCGGCAAGTCTCTTTACTCGTTCCGTAACACATCATCCGTGATCAACCCCTTGGTCACATTGTACACATAATGATGATGTCCTCTGAGTGGGCCGGAGATACCTCTCCGTTTGCGGGTGACAAATCCGATCTCGATTAGTGCCAACCCAGAGACACTTTCGGAGATACCTGTAGTGCACCTTTATAGCCACCAGTTCCGTTGTGGCGTTTGGTACACCAAAGCATTCCTCGGTATCCGGGAGTTGCACAATCTCATGGTCTAGGAAAAGATACTTGACATTAGAATAGCTTTAGCATCGAACTACGATCTTTGTGCTAGGCTTAGGATTGGGTCTTGTCCATCACATCATTCTCCTAATGATGTGATCCGTTATCAACGACATCCAATGTCCATGGTTAGAAACCGTAACCATCTGTTGATCAGCGAGCTAGTCAACTAGAGGCTTACTAGGGACATGGTGTTGTCTATGTACCCACACATGTATCTGAGTTTCCGTCAATACAATTATAGCATGGATAATAGCGATTATCATGAACAAGGAAATATAATAATAACTAATTTATTATTGCCTCTAGGGCATATTTCCAACAGCTTGCTCACAGCAAAGAGATGTCGGGAGCCTCGTGGCACTTTCGCCAAATACATAAGCGAGCCAATAATAAAGAGAATACCTCGAGTTGATCTCTAGCAATCCGTCGATTCTTCGAAGCAACACACTAGCATCATATGGAGTTGGAGAAGGCGTGGAGTCGCTATACCCAAGCGACTCAAAACCTTTTCCACATAGTGAGGCTGAGCGGTGTGATCCCACCATTCTCATCTCACAGCAGCTTGATGTTTAAGATAACATCAGCTACTCCTAGATCCTTCATCTCAAAACAGCGAGATAAAGAATCCTTAACCTCCTTGATTAAATCAAGTTTGGTTCCAAAGATCAATATGTAAATCGACATCGGACAAAGAATAACACCTTCGCCCCCACCATGGCGATAGTACACACACTTGTCACCATCATTTACTACAAAGCGGCAGCGATTAATGTTCTTTGAACTTCTCATGCCACTCCTTAGGAGCTTGCTTAAGGCCATATAAAGACTTTAATAACTTGCACACCTTTCCTTCTTGACCGGTACTACAAAACCATCTTGCTGATCCATGTAAATTTCCTCCTTCAACTCTCCATTGAGGAAAGCCGTCTTAACGTCCATTTGATGAGCGAAAGACCATGTGAGGCAACCGGATGATAATAGCACCGAATGGTGGTCGATCTAGCCACGGGTGAGTAAGTATCAAAGAAGTCTTCACCTTCTTTACTGGTATAACCCTTAGCCACAAGCCGTTCCTTGTACTTTTCAATCGTACCATCAGGTCTAAGCTTCTTCTTGAACACCCACTTACATCCTCAGGTTTGCACCCATAAGGGCGGTCGGTGATCTCCGGTCCGTTAGCTAAGATGGAATCCATCTACGCTTCTGAACAGCTTCCTTCGATAGTCGGCATCGGAGATGCATGGAAGCTTGAAATAGTCTGGGTGTGTCATCCACAAGGTACACAATGAAATCATCACCAAAGGACTTTGCAGTCCTCTGTCTCTTACTCCTTCAGGATTTTCATTGTTACCCTCAAGAGGATTCTCAACGTGTTCCATCGCAATGGTGGGTTCAGGAATTACGGTGAGTTCCTCACTAGATGGAATAGGTATCTCTGATTTGATGAGCTTGACATATCCTTCATAGGAAATATGTCCTCAAAGAAAGTTGCATCATTAGACTCCATAATCGTACCAACATGCATGTCGGATACCTCAGATTTTATTATCAAAATCTATAGCCAATGCTATGAAAAGCATAGCCGAAGAACACAATCCACGGTTTTGGTCCAAGCTTGCGCTTCTTGGGAATTGGTATATTGACTTTAGCCAAACAACCCAAAAGAGCGTGGGTAAGAGAGTTTCAACCTTTTCTTTCCCATTCCTCAAATGGAGTCATGGTCTTATGCTTTGTGGGAACTTCGGTTTAGGACATGACACTGTGGTCATTAGCGCCTCCCCACCATTCCTTGGAAAGACCGATGTGTCTAACATGGCGTTAACCAAATCAGTTAGAGTTAGGTTCTTTCTTTCGGCCACCCATTAGGCGAGGTGAGTAGGGCGTCCTCTCATGGATTATACTGATCAAATTCATTGGAAAAATACTCTCCACCACGATCGGACCTAAGCCGTTTAAATTTTCGATCAAGTTGGTTCTCTGCCTCAGCTTTATAGTTTTGAAGAAAGTTAAAGCCTCATCTTTTGATTTCAGAAGATACACATAACAATATCTAGTGGAGTCGTCAATCAACGTCATGAAATATCTCTTTCCACCTTTTGTCAACACGCCATTCATCTCACAAAGATCAGAATGTATAAGCTCTAGTGGCGCCAAGTCTCTTGCCTCTGCAGTCTTATGGGACTTGCGAGGTTGTTTAGCTTGCACACATACTTGGCATAGAGCCTTTGTGATAGAGATTTTGAATTAAATTCATATTGGCTAGCCGCATCATGCAACCAAAGTTAATATGACAAAGTCGTGCATGCCAAATATCGACTCATTATTGTGGCAAACATTATTAATAACTTTAGTGCAAATATCTGAAAGATAGGCGGAACAAGCCTCCGCACTCATAGCCTTTTCAACAAATTGTCCACACTTGGAAATTACAACTTTATTGGACTCAAAACCAACTTAAAACCATCTCGACATGAGCGGGAACTGCTACGAGATTTTTTATTGATGGGCGACACATGATGAGCGTTCTTGAGTATACGGTCTTCCCAAGTAAACTTCAGATCGACCGTACCAACACCTCGAGCGATGGCATGTGACCCGTTCCCCATCCGCCGGGAGAAGTCCACATGGCCTGGTAAGAAGAAAACATGGGCGTCGGCACAAACATGTACATTGGCACGGTGTCAATTAACCAATCGAAGTTGAAATCTTGAAAGGATGGTAGGAAAAATACCGTACCTGATTCCTTCATATCGGTATCACCGATGACAACATTAGCGGACTTGCGCCCTTCTCATGTTCGCGCTCCTCAAGCGGTTAGGACGCCAGACCCGGTGATTAGGATCACCGAGACATGGCAAGTCCCTTCCCTTCTTATGAGAATTCTTCTTGAAGTTGGTAGAATGTGATGGCTTGTTCTTTGTATCAAACTTGCCTTTCCCACAGTTTTGTTCTTGTTGTTTTTGAACTTATTGGGCTGGAAGTTCTTCTTACGTACCATGTGGGCACTAGAAGCTCCCTCGGCAACTCGAGCACGTGTGTCCTTTGCTCTCGCCTTCTCTTCAACATCAAAGAGTACCAATGAGATCCATGCGGAAGCTCCACATCTCTTGTGTTTTGAGGAAGTAACAAAATTGTTCCACGAAGGTGGAAGCTTGGCAATAATGCCTCCGGCAACAAATTTGTCGGCAACACACACTTGAAGTGCTCAAGTTCTTTTTGCGGCATTTGTATCTCATGAGCTTTGCTGTACCAGAGAGCTCATCAGTCATCTTGTAGTCATACAATTGCTCCATGACGTACAACTCGCTACGGCATCCGAGGCGCAAACTTGGCCTCGGCGCAGCCCACATGTCCTTGCCGTTGTCAAGCGACATATCTGAATCCACAATAGAATCATCAAGAACACCCAGGCGCCTTTAAAGAGTATCGATCTTCTCAAAAGCTTCCGGCTGTGCTGGATTAAGATCGCCCTCGGGCTTGCCCTTAGTGGCGTCATAGCAACCCATAGTGCGAAACCAGTAGAGCTGCTCGTCGCCACCTCTTATATTGCGTGTTGGGGAGCGTGGTAATTTCAAAAAATTCCCTACGCTACGCAAGATCGTGGTGATGGCATAGCAGAGAGGGGAGTGTATGTCCACGTACCCTCGTAGGCCCGTGGCGGGCGTTATGACAACTTGGTTGATGATGTAGTAAATGCGTCTTCCGCGATCTGACCGATCCAAGTACGAGCATGCGGCACCTCGAGTTCAGCACCGTTCAGCTCGATGGCGATCCCGGGCTCGATCCGGCAAGCGTCGGGGATGAGTTTAAATCGACCTGACGGTGTGGTGGCGATGATGATGCTCCACCGGCGCGAGGCCGCCTAAGCTCATGACGATATGACTTCACCGGCGCGAGGCTTCGCCTAAGCTCATGACGATATGACCGAAGTGGAATATGGTGGAGGGCACACGCTGCGGCTAAGAGCGATCCGTAGATCAACTTGTGTGTGCAGGGTGCCCCCACACCCGGTGTTCGGTAAAATCCGTTTTCATCGAGAACCTTTCCGAAGTCAAACATAGGCTTCCAATATATCGATCTTTATGCCTCGACCATTTGAGACTCCTCGTCATGTCGTGATCACATCCGGGACTCGAACAAACTTGGTACATCAAAACTTGTAAACTCATAATAAGCATCATCGTAGCGTTAAGCGTCACGGACCCTACGGGTTCGAGAACTATGTAGACATGACCTAGAACTATTCTCGGTCAATAACCAATAAGCGGAACCTGGATGCCCATATTGGTTCCTACATATTCTCTGAAGATCTTTATCGGTCGAACCGCGCCAACAACATCGTTGTTCCCTTTGTCATCGGTATGTTACTTGCCGAGATTTGATCGTCGGTATCAATACCTAGTTCAATCTCATTACCGGCAAGTCTCTTTACTCGTTCCGTAATACATCATCTCACAACTAACTTATTAGTTTTAATGCTTGCAAGGCTTATGTGATGTGTATTGCAGAGAAACCTAGAGATACCTCTCCGAGGCAATCGGGTGACAAAACCTAATCTCGAAATACACCAACCCAACATGTACCTTTGGAGACACAGTAGTACTCCTTTATAATCACCCGATTCACGTTGTGCGTTTGGTAGCACCAAAGTGTTCCTCCGATGGCAGGAGTTGCATAATCTCATAGTTACGGAACATGTATAAGTCATGAAAAAGCAATAGCAATATACTAAGCGATCAAGTGCTAGGCTAGCGGAATGGGTCATATCAATCACACCATTCTCCTAATGATGTGATCCCATTAATCAAATGACAACACATGTCTATGGTTAGGAAACATAACCATCTTTGATAAATGAGCTAGTCAAGTAGAGGCATACTAGTGACTATATGTTTGTCTATGTATTCACACATGTATTATGTTTCTGTTATTAATAC
>JAHIAM010006042.1:0-22085 GCA_021605205.1 Aegilops longissima | reverse complement strand
TCGATGAGAAGAAGATGACGCCACGAGGTGTTTAAATAAGAAGCTAGCTACTGCATTGCATGCTGGACGACTTGTCGATAGAAACGTAGAAATGGAGATATGTTCCCTAGGGATAGATAGAAAGATATGGAGAAACTTGTCCAACAGTGGTTCAGCGATAGCAGCAGGAGTATAACATCTCACGTAAGGCACGAGGCACGGTATGCAACACAAATTCACTCTTAATTTATCTGCTACGGACAGAGAAATATGTATTTCCAGAGTGCAGCGATTCTGTGCTCAAACTCGTCTGCACCCAGTCAGAAAAGAATTCATAAAAAATTCAAAAAGAATTCCAAAAATTTCAAAAGGGAAAAATCATGGTAGATAATTTATTACGTGAGTTCGGCTCAAAAAGAATAGGTTTCCATTATTTGCTCCTTTTCCAGCCAGAATCCCAGCTGCCGGCATTCCCCCAAGGCCGAGTAGGCCCACTGGGCAGCGCGAAAATAATTTTTTCATATAGTTTCCTCTATTTATTTGTGAGTTGTTTTTTGCTGTATTTAGAGTTTCTTATATTTAATATTAGTGTGTTTTATCATTATATTCATATTTGTAGTGATTTTTCAGTTCATTTTCTAGTGCTTTTCACTTTCACGGTGATTTAGCTCTGAAAACAAATCAGTAAATGCATCGAAAATAGCAAATTATGTCAGAAAGGGTTGAAAGTTGATGACGTGGATTTGAATTCTGCATCTGAACACAGAAAAAGTCGGGATTTGTACTAAGTTATTAAAATATTGAATAGGCGGTGTAAGAGATGATTTTTTGTCCGAAACTCTGATACTTTCGAAGAGATTGTCCAATTTGTACACGAAGTGCATCCAGTTTTTGCAGTAACCCTCTCTACTTTTTTGCACATGCTATGCGGGTGAAATGATGATACCTTGCCAAGTTTCAACCTTTTCAGAGTTCATTTTGTACTGCTTTTCACTTTCACGGTGATTTAGCTCTGAAAACAAATCAGTAAATGCATCAAAAATAGCAAATTATGTCAGAAATGGTTGAAAGTTGATGACGTGGATTTGAGTTCTGCATCTGAACGCAGAAAAAGTCCGGAGTTTTACTAAGTTATTAAAATGTTGAATAGCCGGTGTAACAGATGAGTTTTCGTCCGAAACTCTGATACTTCCTAAGAGATTGTCTAGTTTGTACACGAAGTGCATCCAGTTTTTGCCGTAACCCTCTCTAATTTTTTGCACATGCTATGCGGGTGAAGTGATTATACCTTGCTAAGTTTCAACCTTTTCGAGTTCATTTTGTACTGCTTCCATTTTCACGGTGATTTAGCTCTGAAAACAAATCAGTAATGCATCGAAAATAGCAAATTATGTCGAAAGGGTTGAAAGTTGATGACGTTGACTTGGGTTCGCATCTGATCCGAACGCAGAAAAAGTCCGAGTTGTACTAAGTTATTAAAATATTGAATAGCCGTGTAATAGATGAGTTTTCGTCCAAACCCCGATACTTCCTAAGAGATTGTCCAGTTTACATGAAGTGCATCCAAGATTGAAAGAGATTGTGGATTTGAATTGTGCATCTGAACGCAGAAAAATACATTGATTAGTACCGCTTTTCAGCCAAAACGCCATCGCTATACAGGAAATACATAAAAAATACATTGATCATCAATGATCTTTTTGTATAGAATCAAATTGTCAATAGGAATCTACCCTGATTTAAGAACCGGCGAAGACTCTTATTGCAGCCACAGATCCTACACATAGAGTTCAATGAAGACCAAGTGGTTGTGATAGTTTGAGAAGTCACATATTTAAGATAGTAAAAACTCTGCTAGCGGAGCGAGGTGGGACTAAAAAACAGCTGCAGAATGAATCAGCTAGGAACCTCTAGTACCGGTCGGGGGCATGAACCGGTACTAAAGGTGTTGGTGGGGCCCCAGCCTGACCGCAACCTGCAACTACCTATGTAGTACCAGTTCGTGGCACGAACCAGTATTAAAGGTTCTCCACGAACCGGTACTAATGATCTCCGCCCCCCTAGTCGATGGGACTGGCACTAATGATCACATTAGTGCCGATTTTGTTACAAACCGGGACTAATGTGCGTCACATTATGCCCTTTTTCTACTAGTGGTACATGGCAAGAGCTAAAAGATGGGAAACCACTGAAGGAAATATGCCCTAGAGGCAATAATAAAAGTTATTATTTATTTCCTTATATCATGATAAATGTTTATTATTCATGCTAGAATTGTATTAACCGAAACATAATACATGTGTGAATATATAGACAAACAGATGTCACTAGTATGCCTCTATTTGACTAGCTTGTTAATCAAAGATGGTTATGTTTCCTAACCATGAACAAGGAGTTGTTATTTGATTAACAAGGTCACATCATTAGTTGAATGATCTGATTGACATGACCCATTCCGTTAGCTTAACACTTGATCGCTTAGTATGTTAATGCTTTCTTCATGACCCATACATGTTCCTGTAACTATGAGATTATGCAACTCCTGCTTACGGAGGAACACTTTGGTACTACCAAACGTCACAACGAATCGGGTGATTATAAAGGAGTACTACAGGTGTCTCCAAAAGTACTTTTTGGGTTGGCATATTTCGAGATTAGGTTTTGTCACTCCGATTGTCGGAGAGGTATCTCTAGGCCTTCTCGGTAATACACATCACTTAAGCCTTGCAAGCATTACAACTAATGAGTTAGTTGTGAGATGATGTATTACGGAACGAGTAAAGAGATTTACCGTAACGAGATTGAACTAGGTATTGATACCGACGATCGAATCTCGGTAAGTAACATACCGATGACAAAGGGAACAACGATGTCGTTATGCGGTTTGACCGATAAAGATCTTCGAGAATATGTAGGAACCAATATGGGCATCCAGGTTCCGCTATTGGTTATTGACCGAGAATGGTTCTAGGTCATGTCTACATAGTTCTCGAACCCGTAGGGTCCGCACGCTAACGCTTCGATGACAGCTCATTATGAGTTTATAAGTATTGATGCACCAAGTTTGTTCGAGTCCCGGATGTGATCACGGACATGACGAGGAGTCTCAAATGGTCGAGACATAAAGATTGATATATTGAAGCCTATGTTTGACTTCGAAGGGTTCCGAGTGAAAACAGAAGTTATCGAACACCGGGGTTACTGGAACCCCGGGGTATATGGGCCTTCATGGGCCACAAGGAGAAGAGGAAGGGCCGGCCAGGTGGGTTGCGCGCCCTCCCCTCTAGTCCGAATAGGACAGGAGAGGGGCGCGCGCCCTTCCTCTTCCCCTCCCCAATCCTACTCCAACTAGGACAGGGGAGTCCTACTCCGGGGAGTAGGACTCTCCAGCGCGCCTCCCAAGGCTGGCCGCACCCCTTGGCTCCTTTATATACGGGGCAGGGGCACCCATGAGACATAAGTTGATCTACGGATCTTTCCTTAGCCGTGTGCGGTGCCCCTTCCACCATATACCACTTGGTCATATCGTCGCGAGCTTAGGTGAAGCCCTGCGCCGGAGAAGTCATATCGTCGCGAGCTTAGGCGAAGCCCCGCGCCGGTGGAGCATCAACATCGCCACCACGCCGTCAGTGCTGACGGAACTCATCCCGACACTTTGCTGGATCGAGTCCGGGATCGCCATCGAGCTGAACGTGTGCGTAACTCGGAGGTGCCGTGACGCTCGGTGCTTGGATCGGTCGGATCGTGAAGACGCACGACTACATCAACCGCGTTGTTATAACGCTTCGCTTTCGGTTCACGAGGGTACGTGGACGGACACTCTCCGCCTCGCTGCTATGCCATCACCATGGTCTTGCGTGATCGTAGGAAATTTTTGAAATTACTATGTTCCCCAACAAAGGGCATCCGAGCCTGGTTTTATGCGTTGATGTCATATGCACGAGTAGAACACAAGTGAGTTGTGGGCGATACAAGTCATACTACCTACCAGCATGTCATACTTTGGTTCAGCGGTATTGTGAGATGAAGCGCCCGACCGACATTACGCCAGACGCTTACGCGAGACTGGTTTCACCGCCCGAGCACTCGTTGCTTAAAGGTGACCGGCGGTGTCTCGCTCTCTCACTTTAGTTGAATCGAGTGTGGCTACGCCCGATCCTTGAGAAGGTTAAACGGAGTCTATTTGACGAAGTATCGCTGTGGTTTTGATGCGAGGTAAGAACGGTTCTTGCTCAGCCCGTAGCAGCCACGTAAAACTTGCAACAACAAAGTAGAGGACGCCTAACTTGTTTTTGCAGGGCATGATGTGATGTGATATGGTCAAGACGTGATGCTATATTTTATTGTATGAGATGATCATGTTTTGTAACCGAAGTTATCGGCAATCGGCAGGAGCCATATGGTTGTCGCTTATTGTATGAAATGCAACGCCATGTAATTGCTTTACTTTATCACTAAGGAGTAGCGATAGTCGAGAAGCAATAGTTGGCGAGACGACAACGATGCTACGATGGAGATCAAGGTGTCGCGCCGGTGACGATGGTGATCATGACGGTGCTTCAGCGATGGAGATCACAAGCACAAGATGATGATGACCATATCATATCACTTATATTGATTGCATGTGATGTTTATCCTTTATGCATCTTATCTTGCTTTGTTTGACGGTAGCATTATAAGATGATCTCTCACCAAAATTATCAAGAAGTGTTCTCCCTGAGTATGCACCGCTATGAAAGTTCTTCGTGCTGAGATACCACGTGATGATCAGGTGTGATAGGCTCTACGCTCAAATACAACGGGTGCAAAACAGTTGCGCACGCGAATACTCAGGTTAAACTTGACGAGCCTAGCATATAACAGATATGGCCTCGAACACGAGACCCGAAGGTCGAAGCGTGAATCATATAGTAGATATGATCAACATAGTGATGTTCACCATTGAAACTACTCCATCTCACGTGATGATCGGACATGGTTTAGTTGATTTGGATCACGAATCACTTAGATGACTAGAGAGATGTCTGCCTAAGTGGGAGGTTTTAATATGATTAATTAAACTTAAATTTATCATGAACTTAGTACCGATAGTATTTTGCTTGTCTATGTTTATCGTAGATAGATGGCTCGTGCTGTTGTTCCGTTGAATTTTAATGCGCCTTGAGAAAGCAAAGTTGAAAGATGATGGTAGCAATTACACGGACTGGGTCCGTAATTTGAGGATTATCCTCATTGCTGCACGTAAAAATTACGCCCCGAAGCACCGCTGGGTGACAGGCCTGCTTGCGAGATGCTGAGCCGGTTATGAACGTCTGCAAAGCAAAGCTGATGACTACTCAATAGTTCAAGTGTGCCATGCTTTACGGCTTAGAACCGGTCTTCAACAACGTTTTGAACGCCATGGAGCATATGAGATGTTCCAGAGTTGAAGTTAATATTTCAAGCAAATGCCCGGATTGAGAGATATGAAGTCTCCAATAAGTTCTATAGCTGCAAGATGGAGGAGAATAGTTCTCACAAGGAGCACATACTCAAAATGTCCGGGTATAACAATCACTTAATTCAGCTGGGAGTTAATCTTCCGGATGATAGTGTCATTGACAGAGTTCTCCAATCACGCCACCAAGCTACAAGAGCTTCGTGATGAACTATAATATGCAAGGGATGACTAAGACAATTCCTGAGCTCTTCGCAATGCTAAAAGCAGCGGAGGTAGAAATCAAGAAAGAGCATCAAGTGTTGATGGTCAACAAGACCACTAGTTTCAAGAAAAGGGCAAAGGGAAGAAGAAGGAAACTTCAAAAGAACAGCAAGCAAGTTGCTGCTCAAGAGAAGAAACCCAAGTCTGGACCTAAGCCTGAAATCGAGTGTTTTTACCGCAAGCAAACCGACATCGGAAGCGGAACTGCCCCAAGTATTTGGCGGATAAGAAGGATGGCAAGGTGATCAAAGGTATATGTGATATACATGTTATTGATGTGTACCTTACTAATACTCGCAGAGTACCGGTATTTGATACTGGTTTTGTTGCTAATATTTGCAACTCAAACAGAACTACGGATTGCGAAGATTGGCTAAGGACGAGGTGACGATGCGCGTTGAAATGGTTCCAAAGTCGATGTGATCGCGGTCGGCACGGTACCTCTACATCTACCTTCGGATTAATTTTAGACCTAAATAATTGTTATTTGGTGCCAGCGCTGAGCATGAACATTATATCTGGATCTTGTTTAATGCGAGACGGTTATTCATTTAAATCAGAGAATAATGGTTGTTCTATTTATATGAGTAATATCTTTATGGTCATGCACCCTTGAAGAATGGTCTATTCTTGTTGAATCTCGACAGTAGTGATACACATATTCATAATGTTGAAGCCAAAAGATGCAGAGTTGATAATGATAGTGCAACTTATTTGTGGCACTCGCCGCTTAGGTCATATCGGTGTAAAACGCATGAAGAAACTCCATACCGATGGGCTTCGAATCACTTGATTATGAATCACTTGGTACTTATGAACCGTGCCTCATGGGCAAGATGACCAAAACGCCGCTTCTCGGAACTATGGAGCGAGCAACTGATTTGTTGGAAATCATACATACCGATGTTTGTGGTCCAATGAATGTTGAGGCACGCCAGGTATCGTTATTTTCTCACCTTCACAGATGATTTGAGCAGATATGGGTATATCTACTTAATGAAACACAAATCTGAAACATTTGAAAAGTTCAAAGAATTTCAGAGTGAAGTGGAAAATCATCGTAACAAGAAAATAAAGTTTCTACGATCTGATCGTGGAGGAGAATATTTGAGTTACGAGTTTGGTTTACATTTGAAACAATGTGGAATAGTTTCGAACTCACGCCACCCGAACACCACAGAGAAATGGTGTGTCCGAACGTCAGAATCGTATTTTACTAGATATGGTGAGATCTATGATGTCTATTTCCGATTTACCGCTATCGTTTTGGGGTTATGCTTTAGAGACGGCCGCATTCACGTTGAATAGGACACCGTCAAAATCCGTTGAGACGACGCCTTATGAACTGTGGTTTGGCAAGAAACCAAAGTTGTCGTTTCTTAAAGTTTGGGGCTGCGATGCTTATGTAAAGAAACTTCAACCAGATAAGCTCGAACCCAAATCGGAAAAATGTGTCTTCATAGGATACCCAAAGGAGACTGTTGGGTACACCTTCTATCACAGATCTGAAGGCAAGATTTTCGTTGCTAAATTCGGATCCTTTCTAGAGAAGGAGTTTCTCTCGAAAGAAGTGAGTGGGAGGAAAGTAGAACTTGATGAGATAACCGTATCTGCTCCCTTATTGGAAAGTAGTTCATCACAAGAAATGGTTCCTGTGACAACTACACCAATTAGTGAGGAAACTAATGATGATGATCATGAAGCTTCAAATCAAGTTACTACTGAACTTCGTAGGTCAACCAGAGTGAAATACGCACCAGAGTGGTACGGTAATCTTATTCTGGAAGTCATGTTACTTGACCATGGCGAACCTACGAACTATGAAGAAGCGATGGTGAGCCCAGATTCCGCAAAATGGCTGGAAGCCATGAAATCTGAGATGGGATCCATGTATGAGAACAAAGTATGGACTTTGGTTGACTTGCCCGATGATCGGCAAGCCATTGAAAATAAATGGATCTTTAAGAAGAAGACTGACGCTGATGGTAATATAACTGTCTACAAAGCTCGACTTGTTGCGAAAGGTTTTCGACAAGTTCAAGGGGTTGACTACGATGAGACTTTCTCACCAGTAGCGATGCTTAAGTCTGTCCGAATCATGTTAGCAATTGCCGCATTTTATGATTATGAAATTTGGCAAATGGATGTAAAAACTGCATTCTTGAATGGATTTCTAGAAGAAGAGTTGTATATGATGCAACCAGAAGGTTTTTTCGATCCAAAGGGTGCTAACAAAGTGTGCAAGCTCCAACGATCAATTTATGGTCCGGTGCAAGCCTCTCGAGTTGAATAAACGCTTGATAGTGTGATCAAAGATATGGGTTTGTACAGACTTTTGGAGAAGCCTGATTTACAAGAAAGTGAGTGGGAGCTCAGAGCATTTCTAATATTATATGTGGACGACATATTATTAATTGGAAATGATATAGAATTTCTGGATAGCATAAAAGGATACTTGAATAAAAGTTTTTCAATGAAAGACCTCGTGAAGCTGCTTACATATTGGGCATCAAGATCTATAGAGATAGATCAAGACGCTTAATTGGACTTTCACAAAGCACATACCTTGATAAAGTTTTGAAAAAGTTCAAAATGGATCAGGCAAAGAAAGGTTTTTACCTGTGTTGCAAGGTGTAAGATTGAGTCGACTCAATGCCCACCACAGCAGAAGATAGAGAGAAATGAAAGATGTTCCTATGCTTCAGCCATAGGCTCTATCATGTATGCAATGCTGTGTACCAGACTGACGATGCTTAGCTGTAAGCTTGGCAGGAAGGTACCAAAGTAATCCAGAGTGGATCATCGACAGCGGTCAAGAACATCCTGAAATACCGAAAAGGACTAAGGATATGTTTCTCGATATGGAGGTGACAAAGAGCTAGTCGTAAATGGTTACGCCGATGTAAGCTTTGACACTGATCCGGACGATTCTAAATCGCAAACCGGATACGTGTTTTTATTAAACGGTGGAGCTGTCAGTTGGTGCAGCTCTAAACAAAGCGTCGTGGCGGGATCTACATGTGAAGCGGAGTACATAGCTGCTTCGGAAGCAGCAAATGAAGGAGTCTGGATGAAAGAGTTCATTTCCGATCTAGGTGTCATACCTAGTGCATCGGGACCGATGAAGATCTTCTGTGACAATACTGGTGCAATTGCCTTGGCAAAGGAATCCAGATTTCACAAGAGGACCAATGTCAGGACCCCGATCCTAAGTCACACCGATCTAGCATGTACCACATCATATCACTTTGCGGCCTCACGCACGGTATTCCCACGGGTGTCGCCTTACCATGGCCCGGACCGCTTATGCCTTTTGGCTCACGATATGATAGTGTCGCTAGTATCCATATGACAAAGAACCCGGCCGACATGGCTAGTCGTGAACCCAAAGCGGCGCTAACCTATGGGGACAGGCATACATGAATCACATCGAGCATGTCGGTCATCAACGTATGTATTCGGGCTGTAGCATCGGGCCAACAGACTCCGTATCCCGGCTGTAGCAGGCTAGGCAGGACTCAATAACACCGCGTGACATTTCCCGGGATGTATATAGGAACGGCGTGAAACACATGCCGCCAGTCAAGCGTCCAAGCAGTAGTGTTGGGCTAGCAGGACTCCGTGAACCGGCTGTAGCGGACTACTATCGCCGTAAGCACGAGACTACATTTCCCCATATGAGAGGCTGCCAAGGATAAACAACTAGTTTGTCGGATCCCACACATACCAAGCATTTCAAACATACACACAATATGCTCAATATGTGTAAATACGACGTGGCATCACAACATAACTCTACGACTCAAATATTATTCATTAGGCTCAAGAGCGAGATATTACAAACATGGGTCTCATGACCCAACACTCGTGAGCATACAAGCCAAAGCACAAGCGAAGCTAAACATGTCCGGGTACGCATAACTATAAATGAAAAGGGCTGAGAAGCCTGACTATCTACCAGATCCTGCCGAGGCACAAGATCGTAGCTGAGGTAACAAGCTAAACGTCGAAGTCCAAGCGGAACTACTAGCGAGACTGACGTCTCTCTGCAAAACATAGAATAAGCAAACGTGAGTACAATTGTACTCAGCAAGACTTACATCAGATCTAACTACATATGCATCATTATCAAAGGGGGGGGTGGTGGAGTTTGACTGCAGCAAGCCAGCTTTGACTCGGTGGCTATCCTGAATTACGACTGCAAGTAACTCTTTTGAGGTGGCGCACACGAGTCCACATATTCACCATGTCAATACACCACTATGGACCCGCTCCCGTCTCCCTACGAGAACGCCATCCATAGCACTCACGCTTATCTTGCGCATTTTAGAGTATCCACTTTCACTTGTCTATGAACTGATATAGGCAACCCAGAAGTCCTTCTCCGTGGACACGGCTATTCGAATAGATCATATTAAACCCTGTAGGGTGTACTTCTTCACACACGCTCACCACTTACCGCCGCTACACGACATGTACTCGCAACCTTCAAGCGGAAGCCCAACGTGGGTGTCGGCCACGGCCTACCTAAACACTCAAGTCCCTAGTCCAGGTTTATCGCCTATTCGGGTTCCATCCGCAGGAGTCCGCCGAGGTTTCCCATACAGCCCGAACGATGTGTGCAGGGTTCCCGAGATACCAAACGGGCACTGGTACACCAACCACGGTGCCTACCGCAACACAACCCACCCCTAAGGTCAGCGCTATGCGTGCGGCCCCAAAGATGCTACAAACACCGAAACTACTTGCAACTCCCTGGACCGAGGACAAGGGTGGTCAAGAAGCCGAGAGGGTCCATTGGTTTCGGGCCCAATGCGTGGTAGTAATCTGTATCATGGATCACAAACACAGTAACTCAGTTCCTCGAGGACGGCTGCAATGAGACAACCCACCATGTACTCCTACATGGCCTCTCACCGCTACTTTTACCAAATCGTGTTCACACACTTAGCTCACACACAATAGGACATGTTCATAACAATTCCAATTCATTCCCGATGAATCAGACCCGACTCAACTCTAAGCAAGAGCAGGCATGACAAACAAGCATAAATGAGTAGGCACATCATGGGCTCAAACAACTCCTACTCATGCTAGTGGGTTTCATCTAATTATCGTGGAATGACAGTCATGCAAAGGATCAAGGGGTTCAGCTACCGCAGCAAGTAACAGTTGAATCGTTGTTGTCCTAATGCAATAAAATAGAGCAGGAGCGAGAGAGTGGGATTGTATCGGAATGAACAAGGGGGTTTTGCTTGCCTGGCACTTCTGAAGATAATAGTTCTTCATCGGTGTCATCGAACTCATCGTCGGTACATCGTCTACCCGGAGGGGAAAATTACCGGCAAACAAGAGAGAGCACAATCAATGCAATGCACATATATGATGCATGATCATGTTAAGGTACTGAATTTACCTAATGCAACAATACTCCAAGTTAGTTGAAGTGGGATTCAAACAAGGTTGAATTCCAGCTCAAAATGCTATTTCATAACTTACCCTAATCATGATTCAACCTATTCAGTGATGTTAACTTGTTCAAACATGCATGATCATGGCATAAACAGATTCTTCATATTTTTCTGATCAATTTTCATATATAAATTATTTCCATCCGAGTTACGGTTGAATTTATATGATTTTTAGAAGTTTAGAGTATTTTCTGAAATTTACTGAATTAAAATAAATCTAGAAAATATATATTATGTCCACCGACGCCAATGTGACGTCAGCGGGTCAACAGGGCGCCCCAGGTCAAACCTGACGTGTGGGGCCACACGCCGCTGACTAGCTAAACTAATCTAGTTAATTAGCACTAACCCGGGTTAGTTAAGTTAGTTTAAACCTAACTAGAGTGGTTAGCCGGGCGGGGCCCGCATGTCAGTGACTCCGGGGAAGTCAACTAGGCCAAACCCGGGTCAACTCGCCGGAGTTGACCCGCGGCTCGTCGCCGGTGGAGCCAGAGACGGCGGAGGGGAGCGGGTTTCCTCCTCCGGTGACCAAAAACGAGGCGGAGGGGTGCTACGTGACGCCCGGGCTCGTGCGCATCTAGGAGGACTAGCGGGAGGTGCGGGGGTGGCCGGAATCTCGCCGGCGTCGAGCTTTGGCGGCGGCCGGAGCTCGGGTTCGGTGGCTACGGTGCTGCGGTGCACGAGAGGGAGGGCGAAGGTGCTACGTGCTCTGGAAGTCTCCTAAGCACGTTGACACGCCCGACGCGAGCGGGCAGGGGGCTGTGGCATGGCGCCGCCATGGCCGGGCGTGAGGGGCTGTCGGCCGTAGTGGAGACGGTGGTTAGGGGGGAGACGAGTCGGGAAGAGGGGAATGACTCGGGGCTCACCGTGGTTGCGAGGAGGCCGCCGGTGAGCTCGGGTGGGCACCGAGCCGGGCGACCAAGGGCGACGGCATCAAGGGTCCGAGAAGGGGAAATGGTGGGGCGGCGCCTGGGGTGCTCCGGCTGTGGGGCTTGGTGAGGAGGGAGGAGAGGGCTAGGCGGAGGCCATGGACACGCCGGCGAGGCGAGGGAGGGCTGTGGCCGTGGCTACGGCGAGCGGTGGCGACGGCGGCTCTCGCACGAGGCGCAGAGCGAGAGAGAGAAGGGAGAGGGTGCGGAAGAGTGAGGGGGGTCCAGGGGTCGCGTGGCGCACGGGGACTCGGCCCAGCAGCGCCGGGACGCAGGCAGCAGCTGGAGTCGTGGCGAAGCGAGCGCAGGCTGCGCGTCGACGCCTGCCCCTCCTCTGGCAGAGGAGGAAGGCGACAGGGAGGAGGCGGTGGTGGGCTGGGCCAACCGGGCCGGCCAGCAGGGGGGGGGGGGAGAAAGAGGTTGGGCCGGCTGGGCGCCAGGTAGGTTTGGGCCGGGTGGGCTGCACGGTAAGGTTTCCTCTCTCTCTCTTCCATTAATTGTTTTCTGCTTTTCTATTATGCAGTTTGTTTTTTATCCAGATTTAAAAACCAAATCAATTTTATAAATCCTGAAAATATTCACAGGCACTTTATGAATTATTTCTATGGCCCACAAATACTTCCAACATTATTTGAGCATTTAAATTATTTATAGTGTTCAAATGCCCAAATTCTAATAGTGTAAGATTTAATTCAAAAATCCAGGAATGACCTATAGGATATGTTCATCATTTTTGGAAGAGGCTTTCACCTTTATCCATTTATCATGAACATTTTCACAGGGCATTTTGGGATTATTGAAAATGATTTTATTTGAACCTATTAGAATTCAATTGGTGCTAGGGTTTCAACAATCCCCATTTCAATTTTCATGGAAATTAACATGATGACATGAATGCCCTAATGCAACTAATGTCAAGCAATTCAGGGCTGTGATAACTCACCCCCACTAAACAAGAATCTCACCGAGATTCAAGACGTGAGGTAAGAGGAAAAGGGAGGTCACAAACTATTACAATTTCCATGATCCAATTGCCTTCTCAAGATGTTGGTTCACTCCATCTTCTTGGTCTTGACGCCTTCGAGATCTTCACCGACACGACAATGTAAGGAAGGGAAAACCCTACATGATTCGACCTTCATGAAGATCAAGTAGACATGATCGACTCACGGACCGAGGTGGTGACACATCTCGAGTTGAGACATAAAATGCATCGAGAGGGATGGAAGAACAACAACGAGGTTTGATTAGTGGCAACAATTCCACGCTTTGGGAAGATGGTGGATGGTGTCAAGGTGGCGAGGAAATATTTATCATGATCCCGTAACGGGACACCTTGAGAAAGGTGACGCAAGAACTATTCCCTTAAGTGGCAAAAAGAATTACTTTTGATCCATAGATCATTGGAATTCTGTATACCAGCCTAAGGCAATCACAAACGATCGCTTGGTGGAGTGCAAGGAATGGTACACCTGGACTAGAATGGATGATGTGGACTACCTTGTTGAAGACAACGCAATGGATGATTTTGCTTATCATCGAGGGGGGGGGGGAACCCATGGTAATTCCACTTGAAGATAAACCTGGACAAGAATTGCTAAGAAGACAGTCTATAGCGAGATAGCACAAGGACGGTGCAAGCTGGGAACGAAATGCAGTTGTTCGAATGTTCCAACCATCATATCTGCCTGAGATTCAGATCTGGTTGGTGTTAGGATATTTCAGACTCATCATGTCCGATAGGAAGGGTTGCAACACAATTCGACGAGATGGCGCTATGAGATTCTCGGATATGAACTACGATAGCAAGCTCCAAAACATGAGCTGGTTTTGCTACAAACATGTGAACATGTTGTCCCAGATAAGCATGACCACATGGTAGTCTTATAATAAAACACTACCGAAGTTCGGGTGGGAGCCATCATCGAGGGTATCGAAGTCTTTACACAAGTCCATGGATTAGATCCCAAGCATAGACTTCTTTTCCTTGATCAAGTCAATCAGTGGCTTGGTGTGCTATGGAATCCATATGGAATGAAGATGATCAGTCTATCAGACCATAGAATACTTCGCACGTGCATGACTGACTTGGAATGATTCCAGGGGAAGCAAAACAAACCTTTCTCAAGTTCATGGCGGCAACTTACATCAGATGCACATGAACTAGAGGAAGTCACTACTTTCATCCAACATATGCTTCATGAACAAAACACGAAGAAATGCTTACACAAGTTTCCAATACTACGTTGGTGTTCCACATGACTCATGGGGGAGACAAATTACTGCTGATGGGCTCAACAATAGCTCATCGGAATTTCCATATCACTGGACTTCCACCATCATGTGAACACGGTGATAGCATTGGTCAGACCATAAGATATAATGGTGTATGCTCGAGGGATCAACCACGAGTAAGACAACATTACGAATATCGTTGGTTCTGATTTGACTTGACAATGGCCCATACTCAAATCAAAGAATTGGTAGGACAATAGGTCCAACAACTGATCGCAGGACCAATCGATGAAGATATCATCTTTCTTCAACACACACTACACAAGAATATCCCTTGGATCGAACTAAGTTAGGCAAGCTTTTATCTTCCAACTCTCCAAGTTATTGTCTAGCTTAACCAACTAGCTCAGGAATATCCAACACAGATTCTTGGAGAAAGGGTGGTCCACAGGGGACCAACTTGATCACGAGCTCAACATAACAAAGTGGAACAACCCAGTAACACTTCCCAGAAGATATTTGGAAAGTCACGACCCACCGTATGTTACTAAGCTCGAGAACAATCTTGCTTTTCAGGGCAAGACGATATGATCAAATGAGTGAGGACTCGACACAATCCTAATTCATCAATCGAAGTGTGTACCGAAAATAAGGACTAGGTAGCACGATCAATCTTAGGATGATGGTTTAACAACCAACACGCTAAGAATGAGAATATTGTCCATTCACTACCAAGCAATGAGTTGCTCGGAGTATTGATTTCACACATCACAACTCACTTGTCGGCATTCCGTTACAATAACACGGACCGAGGAATGAATGATGATGGTGAGAAGTATCACTACGTCAAAAATTCATGAGAGTTAGTGCAATCCTCATGACACTCTTGACATAAAGATGGTAACACTCCAAGGTAGAACAGAATCAAAAGCTAAATTGGCATTTTGATCTGCGGGATACAACTGCTTTGACCCAATCCTAGAGATGGATGAGGTACTGGAGTTTGTTTCTCCTAGTCATTCCGGAGTAGAATGGCTTGTCGGACCACAAGGATAAAATGCATCGATGAACACAAATGCACACATACCCTTGGCTATCAATTGATAGATGAAGGTCAGGAGGCATCTAAGAGAACAACTCAAAGGAACATATAATTTTCTGAGTTGTGGATGCACAGATTAGTATGTCGAGCAAGTTCAACATTTCTTCCGGATAACCCATGCAGAAAGGTGGAATTGGCAGACTCACAATTATGAATGGAGAACTCCTCAAGAGCACTCTAGTTGTGATCTTTTGGTTCAAAAGAACTTCTGCCATAATTAGTTCATGGTATTTGGAAGAAGGAGAATACCACGGACCCCGAGGACTATCACAAAGGTTACTAATATCCTAAGGAACTAGCAAATACTAACCACATGAGGTAGGTAGGGTGAATCTCGGGTTCAGAACCCAGGAGTAGAATGCCTACTACTATATGGCATCACGGAATGCTTTCAAGAATACTGGCCAGAATCATCACACCGGGGATACAAAGCATTGCTAAATTGCTAGGTGACTTCCTAAACACCTAGGGTCATAATAATAGTTCCAACATATGTGTCGAGGCAACAGAGTACCTCAACCGACTGGTTAGTGTGCTTATTCTGACCAAAAGGACATCGGAAACGAAAGGAAAGGATTTGCAAATGCATCGACTATTTAGGACCTGGATGACTCGGACAAGATAACGGCCGTAAATGCTCAAAATGATTTGAGACATCCTGCAAGAATGGTGGCATAACCACTCAACAACATCATAACAAGATTCGAGATCAACAGCTATCATTCGAAATAGTAGGAACTGAATCGGGATTAAAACCAACAATCTTATAAGTCTATGGATTAGTAACACGTCATCCTAATGGATAGATGAGAAGCCTAGTTCTTAAACCCGTAGAAGAGAAGAGGATGACTCAGATCGAAGGCCATGAGGTATAAGGAGTAAAAAGAGCCTTACGCTCCTTCCACAATCAATTCCCTTACATAGCTAAAGCATTTCTAGACACAACTTCACCAGTTTGGCTTGGTAATCCTCAGCAGATCAAAGCTCGATACCAACGCTGTCAGACCCCGATCCTAAGTCACACCGATCTAGCATGTACCACATCATATCACTTTGCGGCCTCACGCACGGTATTCCTACGGTGTCACCTTACCATGGCCCGGACCGCTTATGCCTTTTGGCTCACGATATGATAGTGTCGCTAGTATCCATATGACAAAGAACCCGGGCCGACATGGCTAGTCGTGAACCCAAAGCGGCGCTAACCTATGGGGACAGGCATACATGAATCACATCGAGCATGTCGGTCATCAACGTATGTATTCGGGCTGTAGCACTGGGCCAACAGACTCGTATCCCGGCTGTAGCAGGCTAGGCAGACTCAATAACACCGCGTGACATTTCCCGGGATGACATAGGAACGGTGAAACACATGCCGCCACCAAGCGTCCAAGCAGAGTGCTGGGCTAGCAGGACTCGTGAACCGGCAGAAGCGGACTACTATCGCCGTAAGCACGAGACTACATTTCCCCATATGAGAGGCTGCCAAGGATAAACAACTAGTTTGTCGGATCCCACACATACCAAGCATTTCAAACATACACACAATATGCTCAATATGTGTAAATACGACGTGGCATCACAACATAACTCTACGACTCAAATATTATTCATTAGGCTCAAGAGCGAGATATTACAAACATGGGTCTCATGACCCAACACTCGTGAGCATACAAGCCAAAGCACAAGCGAAGCTAAACATGTCCGAGTGCATAACTATAAATGAAAAGGGCTGAGAAGCCCGACTATCTACCGATCCTGCCGAGGCACAAGATCGTAGCTGAGGTAACAAGCTAAACGTCGAAGTCCAAGCGGAACTACTAGCGAGACTGACGTCTCTCTGCAAAACATAGAATAAGCAAACGTGAGTACAATTGTACTCAGCAAGACTTACATCAGATCTAACTACATATGCATCATTATCAAAGGGGGGGGTGGTGGAGTTTGACCGCAGCAAGCCAGCTTTGACTCGGTGGCTATCCTGAATTACGATCGCAAGTAACTCTTTTGAGGTGGCGCTACGAGTCCACATATTCACCATGTCAATACACCACTATGGACCCGCCCCGCCTCCCTCACGAGAACGCCATCCATAGCACTCACGCTTATCTTGCGCATTTTAGAGTATCCACTTTCACTTGTCTATGAACTGATATAGGCAACCCGAAGTCCTTCTCCGTGGACACGGCTATTCAATAGATCATATTAAACCCTGCAGGGTGTACTTCTTCACACACGCTCTCACCACTTACCGCGCCACACGACATGTACTCGCAACCTTCAAGCGGAAGCCCAACGTGGTGTCGGCCACGGCCTACCTAAAC
Organism: Aegilops longissima; assembly: GCA_021605205.1. Lineage (NCBI taxonomy): Eukaryota > Viridiplantae > Streptophyta > Magnoliopsida > Poales > Poaceae > Aegilops > Aegilops longissima. Next base: position 4,344 of record JAHIAM010006042.1, on the reverse strand, counting down.
ACTCAAGTCCCTAGTCCAGGTTTATCGCCTATTCGGTTCCATCCGCAGGAGTCCGCCGAGGTTTCCCATACAGCCCCGAACGATGTGTGCAGGGTTCCCGAGATACCAAACGGGCACTCGGTACACGGGCCACGGTGCCTACCGCAACACAACCCACCCCTAAGGTCAGCGCTATGCGGCCCCCAAAGATGCTACAAACACCGAAACTACTTGCAACTCCCTTGACCGAGGACAAGGGTGGTCAAGAAGCCGAGAGGGTCCATTGGTTTCGGGCCCAATGCGTGGTAGTAATCAGATCATGGATCACAAACACGTAACTCAGTTCCTCGAGGACGGCTGCAATGAGACAACCCACCATGTACTCCTACATGGCCTCTCACCGCTACCTTTACCAAATCGTGTTCACACACTTAGCTCACACACAATAGGACATGTTCATAACAATTCCAATTCATTCCCGATGAATCGACCCGACTCAACTCTAAGCAAAGAGGCATGACAAACAAGCATAAATGAGTAGGCACATCATGGGCTCAAACAACTCCTACTCATGCTAGTGGGTTTCATCTAATTATCGTGGAATGACAGTCATGCAAAGGATCAAGGGGTTCAGCTACCGCAGCAAGTAACACATGAATCATTGTTGTCCTAATGCAATAAAATAGAGCAGGAGCGAGAGAGTGGGATTGTATCGAATGAACAAGGGGTTTTGCTTGCACGGCACTTCAAGATAATAGTTCTTCATCGGTGTCATCGAACTCATCGCTTGGTACATCGCTCACCCGAGGGGAAAATTACCGGCAAACAAGAGAGAGCACAATCAATGCAATGCACATATATGATGCATGATCATGTTAAGGTACTGAATTTACCTAATGCAACAATACTCCAAGTTAGTTGAAGTGGGATTCAAACAAGGTTGAATTCCAGCTCAAAATGCTATTTCATAACTTACCCTAATCATGATTCAACCTATTCAGTGATGTTAACTTGTTCAAACATGCATGATCATGGCATAAACAGATTCTTCATATTTTTCTGATCAATTTTCATATATAAATTATTTCCATCCGAGTTACGGTTGAATTTATATGATTTTTAGAAGTTTAGAGTATTTTCAAATTTACTGAATTAAAATAAATCTAGAAAATATATATTATGTCACCGACGTCAATGTGACGTCAGCGGTCAACAGGGCGCCTCTAGGTCAAACCTGACGTGGGGGCCACACGCCGATGACTAGCTAAACTAATCTAGTTAATTAGCACTAACCCGGGTTAGTTAAGTTAGTTTAAACCTAACTAGAGTGGTTGGGCGGGGCCCGCATGTCGCTGACTCGGGAAGTCAACTAGGCCAAACCCGGTCAACTCGCCGAGTTGACCCGCGGCTCGCCGCCGGTGGAGCCAGAGACGGCGGAGGGAGCGGGTTCCTCCTCCGGTGACCAAAAACGAGGCGGAGGGTGCTACGTGGCGCCGGGCTCGTGCGCATCTAGGAGGACTAGCGGGAGGTGCGGGGTGGCGGAATCTCGCCAAGCGCCGAGCTTTGGCGGCGGCCGAGCTCGGGTTCGGTGGCTACGGGCTGCGGTGCACGAGAGGGAGGGCGAAGGGTGCTACGTGCTCTCGGAAGTCTCCTAAGCACGCTGACACGCCCGACGCGAGCGGCAGGGGCTGTGGCATGCGGGCGCCATGGCCGGGCGGTGAGGGGCTGTCGGCCGAGTGGAGACGGTGGTTAGGGGGAGACGAGTCGGGAAGAGGGGAATGACTGGGGCTCACCGTGGTTGCGAGGAGGCCGGCCGGTGAGCTCGGGTGGGCACCGGAGCCGCGACCAGGCGGCGGCGACCGCGGGTCCGAGAAGGGGAAATGGTGGGGCGGCGCCTCGGGGTGCTCCGGCGTCGGGGCTTGGTGAGGAGGGAGGAGAGGGCTAGGCGGAGGCCATGGACACGCCGGCGAGGCGAGGAGGGCAGTGGCCGTGGCTACGGCGAGCGGTGGCGACGGCGGGCTCGGGCACGAGGCGCAGAGCGAGAGAGAGAAGGGAGAGGGTGCGGAAGAGTGAGGGGGTCCAGGGGTCGCGGCGCACGGGGACTCGTCCAGTAAGGCGAGGACGCAGCAGCAGCTGGAGTCGTGGCGAAGCGGCGGCGTCTGGTGCAAGCCAAGACGCGCCTGGCCCTCCTCTGGCAGAGGAGGAAGGCGACAGGAGGAGGCGGTGGTGGGCTGGGCCAACCGGGCCGGCCAGCGGGGGGGGAGAAAGAGGTTGGGCGGCTGGGCGCCGTAGGTTTGGGCGGGTGGGCTGCAGTGAGTTTCTCTCTCTCTCTTCCATTAATTGTTTTCTGCTTTTCTATTATGCAGTTTGTTTTTTATCCAGATTTAAAAACCAAATCAATTTTATAAATCCTGAAAATATTCACAGGCACTTTATGAATTATTTCTATGGCCCACAATACTTCCAACATTATTTGAGCATTTAAATTATTTATAGTGTTCAAATGCCCAAATTCTAATAGTGTAAGATTTAATTCAAAAATCCAGAATGACCTATAGGATATGTTCATCATTTTTGGAAGAGGCTTTCACCTTTATCCATTTATCATGAACATTTTCACAGGGCATTTTGGGATTATTGAAAATGATTTTATTTGAACCTATTAGAATTCAATTGGTGCTAGGGTTTCAACAATCCCCATTTCAATTTTCATGGAAATTAACATGATGACATGAATGCCCTAATGCAACTAATGTCAAGCAATTCTGGGGCTGTGACAACCAAGCATATCAAGAGACGCTTCAATTCCATTCGGGACCAAGTCCAAGTGGGAGACATAGAGATTTGCAAAATACATACGGATCTGAATGTTGCAGACCCGTTGACTAAGCCTCTTCCACGAGCAAAACATGATCAGCACCAAGACTCCATGGGTGTTAGGATCATTACTTTGTAATCTAGATTATTGACTCTAGTGCAAGTGGGAGACTGAAGGAAATATGCCCTAGAGGCAATAATAAAAGTTATTATTTATTTCCTTATATCATGATAAATGTTTATTATTCATGCTAGAATTGTATTAACCGGAAACATAATACATGTGTGAATATATAGACAAACAGATGTCACTAGTATGCCTCTACTTGACTAGCTTGTTAATCAAAGATGGTTATGTTTCCTAACCATGAACAAGGAGTTGTTATTTGATTAACAAGGTCACATCATTAGTTGAATGATCTGATTGACATGACCCATTCCGTTAGCTTAACACTTGATCGCTTAGTATGTTAATGCTTTCTTCATGACCCATACATGTTCCTCGTAACTATGAGATTATGCAACTCCTGCTTACGGAGGAACACTTTGGTACTACCAAACGTCACAACGTAATCGGGTGATTATAAAGGAGTACTACAGGTGTCTCCAAAAGTACTTGTTGGGTTGGCGATTTGAGATTAGGTTTTGTCACTCCGATTGTCGGAGAGGTATCTCTAGGCCTTCTCGGTAATACACATCACTTAAGCCTTGCAAGCATTACAACTAATGAGTTAGTTGTGAGATGATGTATTACGGAACGAGTAAAGAGACTTCACCGCAACGAGATTGAACTAGGTATTGATACCGACGATCGAATCTCGGGTAAGTAACATACCGATGACAAAGGGAACAACGTATGTCGTTATGCGGTTTGACCGATAAAGATCTTCAGAGAATATGTAGGAACCAATATGGGCATCCAGGTTCCGCTATTGGTTATTGACCGAGAATGGTTCTAGGTCATGTCTACATAGTTCTCGAACCCGTAGGGTCCGCACGCTAACGCTTCGATGACAGCTTCATTATGAGTTTATAAGTATTGATGCACCAAGTTTGTTCGAGTCCCGGATGTGATCACGGACATGACGAGGAGTCTCAAATGGTCGAGACATAAAGATTGATATATTGGAAGCCTATGTTTGACTTCGAAGGGTTCCGAGTGAAAACAGAAGTTATTTAACACCGGGGTTACGGAACCCCGGGGGTATATGGGCCTTCATGGGCCACAAGGAGAAGAGGAAGGGCCGGCCAGGTGGGCTGCGCGCCTCCCCCTCTAGTCCGAATAGGACAGGAGAGGGGCGCGCCTTCCTCTTCCCTCCCCAATCCTACTCCAACTAGGACAGGGGGAGTCCTACTCCCGGTGGGAGTAGGACTCCTCCAGCCGCGCCTCCCCAAGGCTGGCCGCACCCCCCCTTGGCTCCTTTATATACGGGGGCAGGGGGCACCCCATGAGACATAAGTTGATCTACGGATCTTTCCTTAGCCGTGTGCGGTGCCCCTTCCACCATATACCACTTCGGTCATATCGTCATGAGCTTAGGTGAAGCC
>JAHIAM010006041.1:0-27424 GCA_021605205.1 Aegilops longissima | reverse complement strand
ATATGCTCCAAAACCCTCAACTACTTACCCACATCCACAAATGACCTAAACCTAAAGCCAAAATCGGTCACACCGATTCTTTCTATCCGCGCCACCGATTCCAAAAGTCATAGCCACCGCCACAAACCCTAAGCAAACCGGTCTTACCGATAGGGATCTCGGTCTCACCGAGATGGGGTTGCAATCTCTCTGCTTCCCTTCGTAACGCTTCGGTCTAACCGGTGAGCGATCGGTCCCACCGAGATTGCAATGTAAACTCTCTGCTTCCTTTTGTAACATTTCGGTCTTACCAAAAGAGCAAATCGGTCCCACCGAAGTTTACGACCAACTCTCTGAAAGCTTATTACCAAATCGGTCTCACCGAGTTTGTGTAGTCGGTCTCACCGAGATTACGTTATGCCCTAACCCTAACCGAATCGGCCTCACCGAGATGCATGTCACCCCACCAAAAGCACTAACGGTCACTAGGTTTACTAAATCGGTCCGACCGAGTTTAACGATTCGGTCCCACCGAGTTTGGTAAATTGTGTGTAACGGTTAGATTTTGTGTGGAGGCTATATATACCCCTCCACCTCCTCTCCATTCGTGGAGAGAGCCATCAGAACGAACCTAGACTTCCAACTTACCATTTCTGAGAGAGAACCACCTACTCATGTGTTGAGGCCAAGATATTCCATTCCTACCATATGAATCTTGATCTCTAGCCTTCCCTGTTGCTTTCCACTCAAACCCTCTTTCCACCAGATCCAAATCCTATGAGAGAGAGTTGAGTGTTGGGGAGACTATCATTTGAAGCACAAGAGCAAGGAGTTCATCATCAACACACCATTTGTTACTTCTTGGAGAGTGGTGTCTCCTAGATTGGCTAGGTGTCACTTGGGAGCCTCCGACAAGATTGTGGAGTTGAACCAAGGAGTTTGTAAGGGTAAGGAGATCGCCTACTTCGTGAAGATCTACCGCTAGTGAGGCAAGTCCTTCGTGGGCGACGGCCATGGTGGGATAGACAAGGTTGCTTCTTCATGGACCCTTCGTGGGTGGAGCCTCCGTGGACTCACAAGAACTGCTACCCTTCGTGGGTTGAAGTCTCCATCAACGTGGATGTACGACAGCACCACCTATCGGAACCACGCCAAAAACATCCGTGTCTCCAATTGCGTTTGAATCCTCCAAACCCTTCCCCTTACTTTCTTGCAAGTTGCATGCTTTGTTTTCCGCTGCCTATATACCCTTTGCATGCTTGCTTGAATTGTGTGATGATTGCTTGACTTGTCCTAAAATAGCTAAAATCTACCGAACTCTAAAATTGGGAAAATGTTAAGTTTTTATTGGTCAAGTAGTCTAATCACCCCCCCCCTATAGACATAATTCAAGGTCCTACAATAGCCTCCACACAAAATCTAACTGTTACACAGAATTTACCAAACTCGGTGGGACCGATTCAACATACTCAGTCGGATTGATTCAGTAAACCTAGTGACCGTTAGTGATTTTCGGAGGGACTGACATGCAACTCGGTGAGACCGATTCGGTTAGGGTTAGGGCATAACGTAATCTCGGTGAGACCGATTACACAAACTCGGTGAGACCGGTTTTGGTAATTAGCTAACCAGAGAGTTGGTCAGGCAAACTCGGTTCGACCGATTACTCAAACTCGGTGGGACTGATTTTGATAATGAGTCAACCAGAAAGTTTGCATTGTAATATCGGTAGTACCGATTGCTCAAACTCGGTGAGACCGATTTTGATAATGGACATACACAGAGAGATTACAATCCCATCTCGATGAGACCGAGATCCCTATCGGTGAGACCGATTTGCCTAGGGTTTGTGGCAAGGGTTAAGACATCCAAACTCGGTGGCGCGGATAGGAAGAATCTGCAATGAAGTTTGACTTTAGGTTTTAGGACATATGTGTGGAAGTGAGAAGGTAGTTGAGGGTATTTGGAGCATATCACTAAGCACTTGAATCAAGAGGCTCATTAAGAAACACCTCATCCCTCCTTGATAGTATTGGCTTTTCCTATAGACTCAATGTGATCTTGGATCACTAAAATGTAAAATGAAGAGTCTTGAGCTTGAAGCTTGAGCCAATCCTTTGTCCTTAGCATCTTGAAGGAGTTCCCACATCCTTTAGTCCATGCCACTCCTTTGTTGAACTTATCTCAAACATACTAGATAAAAGTGTTAGTCCAACAAGAGATATGTTGACATTAATTACCAAAACCACCTAGGGAGCACTTGTGCTTTCATTGCCCCGCCTTGATATCTCCGCTCCTCGTGAGCCTGCCTGGAGAGGTCGCTCCTGAGGAGGTCTTGCGTCGTCCGCCTCGCGAGGCTTGGCCCCTCGCGAGGGTCTTGAATGCCTTGTTGACGAAGATGGGCCGTACAGACCTGCTCACATAGCCACACGAAGTCTGGGGACCCTCGTTCGCAGAACGCCGACGGTAGCCCCTGGGTCCAAGGTGTGCTCGGGCTTGGCTTCGAGGCGAAGCCAAAGGTCAAGTGCGGAGCGCCACGGGCCCCAAAAGCCTGTGGCCTTTGTCGACGCGTGGTGGTTGATTGGACGTGGGCGTCTCCGCTTCCCATGCTGCCTTTGAATCCGCCTTGCTATGCGGCCCCCGTAGCCTACACGATTATTCTTCCGTTGTCCACACCTGGCTCCCCCAATCTCTCTGCTTTCTCGAGACTCTGCTCCCCCCCTCCAATCTGATCTGCGCCCTGCTTGCCTTGTCGCTATGACGCCGGACGAAAGGCATAAGGGAAGAAGCCCCGCCGCCAAGGCGCCTCGTTCTTGAGCATGCGCTCGGCCGACCCCTGGTGCTCAACGACGAGGCCATGGACAAGGTGCCACCTTGCTTGCTTCCAGTTTCAACGAGTGGGGAGAGACGGTGGCTTGGCCCGCGTCCCGCACTTGCATTGCCCGTTCAGCCACTAAGGTCCCAATCTTCATAGATTCCCTCTGGGCTGGCCTGATTCCTCCCTTCTCCGCCTTCTTCAACGCGGTGCTCGAGCATTATCAGATCCACATGCTGCATCTCGACCCTCAATCTGCGACTCTTCTCACCGTCTTCGCCTTTGTGTGCGAAGCAATGGTGGGCATCGCTCCTTCGGTGGCCCTCCTCCGCCATTTCTTCTCATTGCATCTGACTGACCCTCGGCAGAGCTTGGGGTGCGTGAGCTTCCAGGCCGTGGCCACGACAGCTGGCGCGGGGATCGACTTTGAGCTTCCTCCATCCACAAGCGAGTTTCGGACACGATGGGTGTTTGTCGACGCCGGTGTGCTCAACCCTCTGCTCCATGCTCCGCCAGGGCCTGCTGTTCCCAACTCCAGTTGGGGCCACCAGAGGCTCACGTGTAACATCCCAAATTTCCTATTTGGAATGTTTTACAATTATAGCTAAGCATCTATGCATTCTGTTTGAATTTGAGTGCCATTTGAAGTTTCTGAAGTTTTTGAGTTTTGGAATTTGAATTCAAACTTTGGCAAGTGGGAATCATTTCAAAAAAACTATGCCTGATAAATACTTGAGCAAAAGTATGAGAGGAGTAAACATGACACTCCAAAAATATCAGAGGAAAACATTGCCAAAAGTTTGAAATTCAAATTTGAGTTCTATTTGAATTTTGGAAACAAATGATTTTTTATAAACTTTGGATTTTGCCCCTGGAAAAATGTTCAAATGATAGGGAATATTCCCCTGATCATTTTGGTATATATATGTCCTATATAAAATATTTATAGTTTATATTTTATCTCTGTTTTTGTTTTTCAAAAATAAAAATTTGAAAAAGAAAATGCCCAGCACCAGCCAGCCGACCGGCCCAGCCAAGACTGGCCGCCACCTCATCAAGGCCACTGGCAGCCCACCACACCAATTTCACCAGCCAGCAGCCAGCCCATTCCCTCGCCTGAAACCTCTCCGTCGGCCAACCGATCAGGCCAAGCCTCTCTCTCTCTCCAGCGGGCCCCACCTCCTTCAACCCCACCACGCCACCTCGCAGCATTGCTGTCACGGATCCCAAGGATCCGGATTTGATCCCGATTCACCCTTGCGCAAGCCGGTCGCCCGCCTATATAAACCCTCCTCGCACCCCATTCCCCCTCGCCCCTTACCGACCCTCTGCTCCTCCTCACGCTCGCCGGAGACCCGAGCCGCCGCCATTTTCCTCGTCGCCGCCGCCTAGCCCTTCCCGAGCTCCACCCACTCCACTGCACCCACCTCGAGCTCGTCCAACTCCGCCGGACCACTCCGACCTCCCGACCACCGAGACGTCGGGACACTCGCCCCGAGCCGCCGCCGCCGAACTCCGTAAGTCACGGAGATTACCCCCACCGTCCGATCTATCTAGAACGGGGATTAGAACCCCAAGGTGTATCCCTTTAAATAAAACCCGTTCGGTCCGGTTCGTTCTATGTTTAATTTTAGTTAGGTTTTATTTATTAGATCGGCCCGATTCAGTTTAACCCTAGGGCCCGTTTAGCTATATTACGCATTATGTTAGTTAGCCCATTAGGCCATTTTTCTTTATTTTCGTTTTTCTGTTTTAATGAATAGTTTCAGATTTGAAAAATTCATAACTTTTATTCTACTTAATATTCTTAAGTGATTCTTTTTTGTTGGTTTGCAAATTTTCTATAGTTTCTGTAGAAAATATTATTTAGCTATGTTAAAATTATTTAAATTGCTTTATTTTAGATTTAGTCAGAATAGTAAATCTGCCATAAAATGAGTTAGGAAAATTATTTTTAATGATTCTTTTGTCCCAACTTTGTTTTGACATTGCCTAACCGTAGGAATTAATTTGGGAATTTTAGGATTAATAAAAAGTAGTTTCTAGCAGAATCATGTTATTCTTAATTAATTAACTAGCTACTGTTTTCCTAGTATTTTAATTAGTAAATAAATTTATTTTAACATGTGATTGATCATCCTATGTTAGTTTCTGTCACTTTAGAGTATGAACTTTTATTTATAATAAATAAAACTTTTATTTTATTTTTCTTAATAGAAATTGAATTAGGCCTAATAGGAGTTTTACTATAGCTTTTAAATTGAGTCTTTTTGCTCCTAATTGCTTAATGCATTATTTTCTGTTAAGTTAACATAAATCCATGATTAGGTTATATTGAGAATTTTTTTGTTAAGTAAAACTATTTTTAGTTGTTGCTTGAAGTAGGAAAACTTTGAGTTGGTTTTTCTTTGAGTTTCTTTTGGGTTTTTGGATTTGTTTGTTTGGTGTGTTTCATATTACTATGCTGTTATGAAAGTGATCATTGTTGTATGCTTATTGTGATTATTTGTTTGTCTCGGTAGAGTTTCCGGAGTGCGAAGCTTGCTACTATGATTCCCTAGCTTACGAGGATCATCAGCAAGGCAAGTCTTTGATCATGTTATTTTCAATACCTATGATTTTGTGCATTAGAAATTATACCACCCCCACCATGCATGAAGTAGTTGAAATTTTGAAGTTATTGTTCTTGAGTAGTATCATGTGGTAGGATGAACCAATTCCCCTTGTTACCATGACCCGGGACGAAGTAGTTTATTTTGCTATGCTCGTAGACGGGATTGGTTGAGAGAATTCATAAGGGAGATATGAGAGTAAATGATGATGACAACCCCATGAACTTTAAACTCAAGATGGACTTTGGAATTCACTACTGGGTGGAGGACGGTTGACGGGCACCCTGGAGAACCTAGTGGTTGGCCGGGATGCATGGAGAAGTGCCATGACATCTTGCGGAAAGCTTCACCCAGCCACGAAGAGACGGATGGATGCCCCTTTGACCGGAAGCTTACCTGTGCAGCCGCAAGCCATTATGGGCTCTGGCTGGGTCAACCCTAGTAGTGACGCTGGCTAGACGGTACTACGAGATGTAGAAGAACGGTAGGATTGGATGGGTACCGACAAGGGCGGAAGAACTCTTTGAAGACCTGTTTATCATCCCGCCTTCAAACACCATGAAGTGCGAAGACCTAAAAGGAGGGAATGATTCTTGCGGGTAAAGTCGCAAACCTCTGCAGAGTTAAAGATCTAATCGATTAGCCGTGTCCCGGTTACGGACAATTTGAGCCTCTGGAACTTGGAAGTATTCGGAAATCTCAACATTGTAATTAATAAATTAATTGAGGGGTTATGACTTAATAATTTGGGAATGAGATATTGGTTGGCGGAACCATCTCAATAACCACCAACAATTTGTAGTATTTGCAAGAAAGTCCACCGTAGTAGGGAAAATTTGCTTTTCGCAAAATGATGAAACTTAGAGCCCCACAGCCAAAATGCATATATCGTTAGAAATTTTATTATTGTTATTCTCTTCATGACTTGCCACTTATTCAAAAGCTGACCTACACGGCTGCAACGCCTTATGTTGCGTAGATTTATTCGATCAGAGGAGGCTACGCTCCGCTTGGCGATTGCCCTTGGAGTCGGATGGACTCGCTATTTTCGCTTCACGCTCAAGCAGCTTATTTAGTTATTTCTCATGAGTTGGCCTTTGGCCGAATTTATTCTATTGTAATAAAGACTCTATATGAGAATCGTAATAAATTCAGGTGTGATTGAACTTTGATTATTTCATCGATGTACTTTGTGAGTACCAAAGATGATCTTGGGATGGTACAGTATACGTAGATTTGACCAATTTTGGGTCAGGTCGCTCACAGAGATGGTATCGAGCACACGCCGACCGTAGGACGAACCCCTAGGATCGGAAAGCCATAGGAAGAGACTATTTACTTTATATCCTTATCATTCCGTAATTCTCCCTGCTCATTTCTCGACCGCTCTCCGATTTTCAACATTTTAGATGGCCACGAGTTCACCCCGCTTTGCTACGGAGTTTTGCCAGCCCGATGAGACGATGCCCTTCGACAGGAAGCTGGTCCAGATGGTGAAGAAACTGAAGATTGCTCTGCCCTCGATCACCGGGAAGCCAACCAATGCACTTCCGACGGATACCCGCTACAGGATTGAAGTGCACATTCCAGGGAGAACCTTCGGAGGACACACAGAGCCTATTGACTTTGAGTTCACCAACTTCAACTGGATCATCAGAAGGGACATGGCGATCTATCGTGCACTCGGACATCTCCGAGAAGAGTACAGGGCCGAGCTCGATCCATCAGACCTCGCCATGGTTTCTCACAGAGCAAGGAATGGAGATACCATCCGTACCGCAGAGGACGACTCCATTCTCTCTTATGTCCAGGACTTGGAGTGTCTCCTCAGGAAACGGGAGATCCGCACTCACAGAACTCAAGGTACACAGGAGGCTGTTGTTCCGTGAACTGGAACTTGAGGAGAAGGCACACGCAGGCTTCCTTGGCCATGAGGAAGAAATCGTGGACTTCATGGAGAGAGTCGACGACCTGAAGATGAAACTTGCCGCAATAGAGGAAAAGATGGACTTGGGAGAGGACCTTTTTCCGAGTGGAGATGACGGACCTCTCGTGAGCAACGATCAGGATTATGAAGGGAGTTCCACTGGAGAAAGCCGCAAGAGGAGGCGCCGTGACAGAGGACGCCACACCGGAGGACATCGCACCAGAGGACGCAAGGATTATTGATGAAGACTTTTAGTCGACCACCATGTTATTTTACTTTTTCGTCGATCAGTTAGGCCGATATTTTCGATTAGTAATGAGCTTTTGTAATCGAGATTGAACCATGTTTGAGTGGAATGAATAAATGATTGGTGTGTTTATGATTGTGCATTCATATGGGTAGTGTTATTTCTCATTAGACCATTGTTCTCTTCTAATTTTCTCATCCACTCCAAAACACCAGATGCCTCCGAGACGTGACACCGGTTTTCCGCCAGAGCTCACCCAGCTGCTCCAGCAGCAGAATGCACTCATGCAGATACTCATCCAGAATCAGAACAACAACAACAATCCACTGCCACCACCCCCTGTTGACAACTTGACTCGATTCCTAAGGCTAAATCCGCCAGTGTTCTCTAGCAGCACTGAGCCGATTGTGGTCGGCGATTGGCTCCGCAAGGTCGGAAGAGAGCTAATCACCGTTGGATGCACCGATGCAGAGAAGGTGCGCTTTGCAAGCACATCAACTTGATGGACCTGCAGCTTCTTGGTGGGAGAACTACACCGCCACTTGTCCCATCGGTGCCATCACATGGGATCAGTTCCAGCAGGCCTTCCGCACCGCTCATGTTTCAGCTGGAGCCATGAGTCTGAAGAAGCGTGAGTTCCGCAACTTACGCCAGGGAAACCGTACTGTGGCGCAGTACGTGGATGAGTTCAGCAAGCTAGCTCGTTACACCCCGGATGATGTGGCCACAGATGCCGCAAAGCAGGAGAAGTTCCTCGAGGGACTCAATGATGAACTGGGCATGCAGCTTATGGTGGCTACCTTCGCCAACTACCAGGAGCTGGTAGATAAGGCCACCATACTTGAAGGCAAGCAGAGCAGATTGAAGTCATAGCGAAGTACAGCCTGGGGAAGCACAGCTCAGAGCTCAGCAGAAGCCCCGTTTTGCACCATACTCAGGAGGGCACACCCATCACAACCATGGAGGTCATAACCATGGCGGAAATGGGAACAACCGCAACCAGGACAACAAGTCGTGCAATGGCCATGGCAATGGAAACGTAATGGCAATCAGCATCGTCCTGCCCCGCTCAAGGATCTGAGCCACATCACTGCTTCAAGTGCCGAAGACAGGGCACTATGCCACCGATCGCCCGGAGGCCAAGCAGAGGAATGGAAACGGCAATGGAAGCTCAGCGAAGAAGCCCAACCCTTTCCTCGTGCTCGTGTGAACCACATTGACGTGGAGAACGCCTATGATCAGCCGGAACATCGTGGTTGGTAAGTTTTATTGAATTCACGCTCAGATTGGTACTCTTTGATTCGGTGCAACGATTCATTCATATCAAGGGTAGTTGTGGAAAAGTACGGGTTGCCCACTAAAACCCTTAGAAGCCCCTTCGCCGGGCCGCAGAGGAGAAATGATGGCAGGCTTAGGCTGTCATGCAACCCTCAACATCGGGAACCATAAATTTCCGCAGACCTCATAGTATTGGAAACCCAGACCTTGGATGTAATCCTAGGCATGGATTGGTTGACGGTTTGAAGGAAACATAGATCGTGCTCTTGAGTCTATTTTGCTCACCACCCCGAGCGTAAGGATCAAGTATGTAGCCAGCATAGCCGATGAAGAATCAGTGCATTCCCTCACGGAGTTGTTCGGGAGGAAGTGCCGAGAGTGCAAGATTTTCCGATGTGTTTCCGGAGGAATTACCAGAATGCCACCGGACGAGACATAGAATTTCTGATCGAGTTACGCCTCGCACAGCCCCAATATCCAAGAGACCTTATCGGATGCCCCGAATGAGTTGAAAGAGATCAAGGATCAAATTAATGAGTTATTGGAGAAAGGATATATTCGCCAAGCTCATCACCTTGGGGAGCCCCAGCTTCTTTTGGTAGAGAAGAAGGATGGAACCTTGAGGATGGTTGTGGATTATCGTATGCTGAACGAAGTAACCATCAAGAACAAGTACCCTCTGCCGATGATTAATGATCTGTTTGATCAGCTAGTTGGAGCCAAGGTATTCTCCAAGATCGATCTTCGATCAGATATCATCGCTGAAGATCCGTGAAAAGGATATACCCAAAACAGCATTCACTACTGGTATGGTTTATATGAGTATACCGTCATGTCATTTGATTGACTAATGCTCCTGCATACTTCATGAATTTGATGAACAAGGTATTTATGGAATATCTGGACAAGTTTGTCGTGGTGTTCATCGATGATATACTGATTTTCTCAAGAGCGAGGAAGAGCATAAGGAACATTTGCGCCTAGTTCGAGAAACTTCGAGAACATCAGTTGTATGCCAAGTTCAAGAATGTGAATTTTGGCTGAAGGAAGTCGGATTCCTCGGACATGTTATTTCAGAGAAGGAATAGCAGCTTGACCCCGCCAAGGTTGAATCACCACCGATTAGCGATCGCCCACCTCGACCAAGGAGATCCGCAGTTTTCTCGACTCGCAGGATATTATCGGAGGTTTATTGAGAACTTCTCGAAGATTGCCAAGCCCATGACTGAGCTGTTGAAGAAGGAGGCCAAGTACATTTGGACCGAGGATTGTGAAGCCAGTTTTCAGGAATTGAAGAAACGCTTGGTTACAGCCCCAGTGCTGATTTTGCCGGACATACACAAGGAATACCAGGTTTATTGTGACGCTTCTCGTCAAGGACTCGGAGGAGTACTAATGCAGGAAGGAAAAGTTGTAGCTTATGCCTCCAGACAGCTACGACCTCACGAGATGAATTATGCCACACATGATTTGGAGTTAGCAGCCGTAGTGCATGCACTCAAGACCTGGAGACATTTCCTCATCGGAAACCGTTGTGATGTTTACACAGATCACAAGAGTTTGAAGTATATTTTCACGCAGAAAGAGTTGAACCTCAGGCAGAGGAGATGGCTAGAATTGATAAAAGGACTATGACATGAGATTGCATTACCACCCCGGTAAAGCTAATGTTGTAGCAGATGCTTCGAGCCGCAAGAGTTATGTGAATACTCTTACAGCAGGAGGATTTCCCAGAGTTAGTTGATGACCTCGTAGATCTCCGATCGGAGATAGTTCCGAGAGGATATGTTGCAACTCGAAGTTCAGTCCACTTTGGCCGAAAGGATTCGTGAAGCTCGTAAGTCGGACAAGGAAATTGATGAGATAAAGCAAAAGATGAATGAAGGAAAAGCTAAAGGGTTCCGTAAGGATGAACACGGAGCTATATGGTTCGAGGATCGATTTATGTACCCAATGATCCGAACTCGAAAGCTAATTCTTCAGAGGCTCATGATTCACCGTATTGATTCACCCCTGTAACACCAAGATGTACCGGATTTGAAGGAAAGTTTCGTGGACAGGTATGAAGAAGGATATTGCCGAGTACGTAGCGCAAAGATGCGATGTTTGTCAACGAGTAAAGGCGAACATCGAAGCCAGCAGGTTACTCAACCTTTGCCGATTCCCATTGAAATGGGAAAACTTGGAATGGATTTTATCACAGATTACCCAGACCCGCTCAGGTTATGATTCCATCTGGTAGTGGTTGATCGTTTGACCAAGGTAGCCCACTTCATTCCCGTGAAGACTACATATACCAAGTGCTAAGTTGGCCAAGATATACATGACCAGGATCGATGTCCGCATGGAGTTCCGAGGAGTATCGTGTCGATAGAGGAACACAGCTTACCTCAAAGTTTTGGAATCGGTTGCATGAAACTTTGGGTACGAGGCTGGAATTCAATCAGCTTTTCATCCGCAGCAGATGGATGCATCGAGAGAGTCAACCAGATTCGGAGGACATGTTGAGAGCTTGTGTGCTAGACTATGGGTCTAGCTGGGATGATAATTTGCCATACGCAGAGTTCTCATACAACAACAGCTTATCAATCCAATCAAGATGGCCCTTCAAGCTCTATACGGAAGGAGGTGCGAACACCATTGTCGTGGATAGTGTTGAGACCGATCACTTTTCGTTCCGATCTTATCGAGATTCCAAGAGAAAGTCAAGCTGATTCGATAGACTCAAGATAGCACAATGAGGCGTAAGAGTTATGCCGACAAGAATGCAAGGAAGTAACTTACGAAGCGGAGACCGAGCATATCTTCGTGTGTCCCCACTTCGTGGAATCAAGAGGTTTGGTGTCAAAGGAAAGTTAGCACCCGATTCATTGGCCCTACAAAATCCTCGAACGCCGTGGAGAAGTTGCTTACAAGTTGGAATTGCGGAAGGATTGTCCGAGTTCATGATGTCTTCCATGTTTCACAAATGAAGAAGTGTCATGCCGACATGGCCGATATTCCGTTGAGAGACACAAGGCCCCTAGAGGCCATACAGCTCGACAAAGGATCTGACTTATAAGGAGAAACCCGTCCGAATTCTCGAGACTGCGAGCAGAGTCACCCGCAAAGAAGGTCATCAAGTTTTGCAAGGTGCTTGTGGAGTCATCACTCCAAGAGGAAGCCACTGGAGCGCCAAGAAGACCTTCTTCGAGACCACCCGCACCTATTTGTTAGCCAACCCAATCTCGAGGGCTAGATTCATCTTAAGGTGGTAGGTTTGTAACATCCCAAATTTCCTATTTGGAATGTTTTACAATTATAGCTAAGCATCTATGCATTCTGTTTGAATTTGAGTGCCATTTGAAGTTTCTGAAGTTTTTGAGTTTTGGAATTTGAATTCAAACTTTGGCAAGTGGGAATCATTTCAAAAAAACTATGCCTGATAAATACTTGAGCAAAAGTATGAGAGGAGTAAACATGACACTACAAAAATATCAGAGGAAAACATTGCCAAAAGTTTGAAATTCAAATTTGAGTTCTATTTGAATTTTGGAAAAAAATGATTTTTATAAACTTTGGATTTTGCCTCGAAAAATGTTCAAATGATAGGAATATTCCCGATCATTTTGGTATATATATGTCCTATATAAAATATTTATAGTTTATATTTTATCTCTGTTTTTGTTTTTTCAAAAAATAAAATTTTGAAAAAGAAAATGCCTGCACCAGCCAGCCGACCGCCCAGCCAAAGACTGGCCGCTCACCTCATCACACCAATTGGCAGCCCACCACAAACCTTGACCACCACGCAATGAGCCAGCCCATTCCCCCGCCTTGAACCTCTCCGCTGCCAACCGACCGCGCCGCCCCTCTCTCTCTCGCCAAAGGGCCCCACCTCCTTCAACCCCGCACCACGCCACTCGGCGCCATTGCCTCACGGATCCCGGGATCCGGATTCGATCCCCCGATTCACCCCTTGCGCAAGCCGCCGCCTACCTATAAACCCCCCCGCACCCCATTCCCCGCCTCACCGGACCCTCTCCTCCTCCTCACGCCGGAGACCCGAGCCGCCGCCGCCATTTTCCTCATCGCCGCCTCTAGCCCTTCCCGAGCTCCACCCACTCCACTGCACCCACCTCGAGCTCGTCTCAAGACCCGCCGGACCACTCCGCCGACCTCCCGACCACCGAGACGCGTCGGGACACTCGCCGCCCGAGCCCGCCGTCGCCGAACTCCGTAAGCCGCCGAGATTACCCCCACCGTCCGATCTATCTAGAACGGCCGATTAGAACCTCAAGGGGTATCCCTTTAAATAAAACCGGTTCGTCCGGTTCGTTGCGGTTTAATTTTTAGTTAGGTTTTATTTATTAGATCGGCCCGATTCAGTTTAACCCTAGGGCCCGTTTAGCTATATTACGACAAGTCGTTAGTTAGCCCATTAGGCCATTTTTCTTTATTTTCGTTTTTCTGTTTTAATGTAATAGTTTTAGATTTGAAAAATTCATAACTTTTATTCTACTTAATATTTTTAAGTGATTCTTTTTTGTTGGTTTTCAAATTTTCTATAGTTTCTGTAGAAAATATTATTTAGCTATGTTATAATTATTTAAATTGCTTTATTTTAGATTTAGTCAGAATAGTAAATCTGCCATAAAATGAGTTAGGAAAATTATTTTTAATGATTCTTTTGTCCCAACTTTGTTTTGACATTGCCTAACCGTAGGAATTAATTTGGGCATTTTAGGATTAATAAAAAATAGTTTCTAGCAGAATCATTTTATTCTTAATTAATTAACTAGCTACTATTTTCCTAGTATTTTAATTAGTAAATAAATTTATTTTAACATGTGATTGATTATCCTAGGTTAGTTTCTGTCACTTTAGAGTATGAACTTCTATTTATAATAAATAAAACTTTTATTTTATTTTTCTTAATAGAAATTGAATTAGGCCTAATAGGAGTTTTACTATAGCTTTTAAATTGATTCTTTTTGCTCCTAATTGCTTAATGCATTATTTTCTGTTAAGTTAACATAAATCCATGATTAGGTTATGTTGAGAAATTTTTTGTTAAGTAAAACTATTTTTAGTTGTTGCTTGAAGTAGGAAAACTTTGAGTTGGTTTTTCTTTGAGTTTCTTTTGGGTTTTTGGATTTGTTTGTTTGGTGTGTTTCATATTACTATGCTGTTATGAAAGTGATCATTGTTGTATGCTTATTGTGATTATTTGTTTGTCTCGGTAGAGTTTCCGGAGTGCGAAGCTTGCTACTACGATTCCCTAGCTTACGAGGATCATCAGCAAGGCAAGTCTTTGATCATGTTATTTTCAATACCTATGATTTTGTGCATTAGAAATTATACCACCCCCACCATGCATGCAGTAGTTGAAATTTTGAAGTTATTGTTCTTGAGTAGTATCATGTGGTAGGATGAACCAATTCCCCTTGTTACCATGACCCGGACGAAGTAGTTTATTTTGCTATGCTCGTAGACGGGATTGGTTGAGAGAATTCATAAGGGAGATATGAGAGTAAATGATGATGACAACCCCATGAACTTTAAACTCAAGATGGACTTCGGAATTCACTACTGGGTGGAGGATTTGTTGACGGGCACCTGGAGAACCCAAAGGTTGGCCGAGATGCATGGAGAAGTGCCATGACATCTTGCGGAAAGCTTCACCCAGCCACGAAGAGACGGATGGATGCCCTTTGACCGAAGTTACCTGCAGCCGCAAGCCATTATGGGCTCGCTGGGTCAACCCTAGTAGTGACGCTGGCTAGACGGTACTACGAGATGTAGAAGAACGGTAGGATTGATGGGTACCGGCAAGGGCGGAAGAACTCTTTGGAAGACCCTGTTTATCTATCCCGTCTTCAAACACCATGAAGTGCGAAGACCTAAAAGGAGGGAATGATTCTTGCGGGTAAAGTGCGCAAACCTCTGCAGAGTTAAAGATCTTGTCGATTAGCCGTGTCCCCGGTTACGGACAATTTGAGCCTCTGGAACTTGGAAGTATTCGGAAATCTCAACATTGTAATTAATAAATTAATTGAGGGGTTATGACTTAATAATTTGGGAATGAGATATTGGTTGGCGGAACCATCTCAATAACCACCAACAATTTGTAGTATTTGCAAGCAAGTCCACTGTAGTAGGGAAAAATTTGCTTTTTCGCAAAATGATGAAACTTAGAGCCCCACAGCCAAAATGCATATAGTGTTAGAAATTTTATTATTGTTATTCTCTTCATGACTTGCCAGCTTATTCAAAAAGTTGACCTACACGGCTGCAACGCCTTATGTTGCGTAGATTTATTCCGATCAGAGTGAGGCTACGCCCGCGCTTGGCGATTGCCCTTGAGTCGGATGGACTCGCTATTTTCGCTCACGCCCGCAGCTTATTTAGTTATTTCTCATGAGTTGGCCTTTGGACGAATTTATTCTATTGTAATAAAGACTCTATATGAGAATCGTGTAATAAATTCAGGTGTGATTGAACTTTGATTATTTCATCGATGTAATCGTGAGTACCAAAGATGATCTTGGGATGGTATGCATACGTAGATTTGACCGATTTTGGGTCAGGTCGCTACATCGCGAGCCCCCATCTCGTTCCCGTCTGGCTCAGGCTGAGGAGGTTGAAGGACCGCGGCGTGACTGCTCCTATGGTGGTGAAGGAGTTCGTCAAGCGCCGAGTCGCTCCGCTTCAGCGCCATTCCCGCGCGATGTGGGCCTTGCTCAGCAGTCGGGACCATATGAGGTTTCAGGAGGAGGGGCTTCCTCTCAAGACGCGTCAAACGGTGCTTACGGTCCTGACGGGTGCCTCTCTGCCGGACGACATGCCCAGGAAGAGCTGTCTGCTGTATCGCTGCGAGAACAAGGATGAATTTGCCGAAAGCATGCCCTCCTTTGATGAGTGGGGGCTACGCCCGCTTGGCCTGGTGGGGCCCTGCGAGAACCCCGTCGATGTGGTTCCCTTCCATGCCGCCGGCGCCGAGCTCGTCCCAAGTGTGGGCGCAGGGGGGCAAGCTCCGACGGAGGTTGGCGACTTGAGTGCCGAGGAGCTTAGGCCGCTTGGTGATCCTGGGGCGTCATCCTTGGGAGCTCACGATCCCTTCCCTGGGGCGTCGGTTACTGAGGCGACGCAGATTGCGGCTCCCGAGGTGAAAGCCCTGGAAGCCTTGGGAGGTTGTGGTGAGACGGCGCCCGACTATTCACCGTAGCCGGGCACCCCCGAAGTTGTCCCTCCAAGATCTTCCTCGGCCTTGCCCCTTGCTGTGGTGGCTAGTTCTACTTATATAGGCCCTGTTCCTCTCCCCAAATATTGGAGCGGGAAGGGAGCCAACAACGCGCTAATTTGAAAGGGGACAGCTAGTACAAGCTATCCCGACAAAGCGATCGCCATGAAAGGCTCGTGATGACGCTGCCTTGGGCTCCACGGTGACCTCCATCCTGCTGGCTCGCTGGTCTTGGTCTCATTGCACCGATATGGAAACCTTTGCCTGATGCCTCGGTACTCCGCGCCTGTGCTTGCCCTCTTGGCACCAAAGAGGAAACAAGGATGTTGACGCCACGGGCGCCTCACCGGCGCAGATCTCGATCTCGATCGTCATGGCTCACGTCACGAGAGACTCGTGAGGTTTGCCCCGCCTTGATATCTCCGCTCCTCGTGCGCCTGGAGAGGTCGCTCCTGAGGAGGTCTTGCATCGTCCGCCTCACGAGGCTTAGCCCCTCGCGAGGGTCTTGAATGCCTTGTTGACGAAGATGGGCCATACAGGCCTGCTTGCATAGCCATGCAATGGGCCGCGGGCAGGCATGTCTGGGGACCCCCGTTCCCAGAACGCCGACAACATCCCGGTACACCGCCGGAGGCATTCACATAGAGTCATATTTTGTTCTAAGTATTGAGTTGTAATTTTTGAGCTGTAAGTAAATAAAAGTGTGATGGTCATCATTATTAGAGCATTGTCCGAAGTGAGGAAAGGATGATGGAGACTATGATTCCCCCAAAAGTCGGGATGAGACTCCGGATGAAAAGAAAAAAAAAGAAAAAAAGAGAGAAAAAGGCCCAAATAAAAAAATGAGAGACAAAAGAGAGAAGGGACAATGTTACTATCCTTTTACTACACTTATGCTTCGAAGTAGCACCATGATATTCTTAATAGAGAGTCTCCTATGTTGTCACTTTCATATACTAGCGGGAATTTTATATTATAGAACTTGGCTAGTATATTCCAATGATGGGCTTCCTCAAAACACCCTAGGTCTTCATGAGCAAGCAAGTTGGATGTACACCCACTTAGTTTCTTTTGTTGAGCTTTCATACACTTATAGCTCTAGTGCATCCATTGCATGGCAATCCCTACTCACTCACACTGATATCTATTGATGGGCATCTCCATAGCCCGTTGATACGCCTAGTTGATGTGAGACTATCTTCTCCTTTCTGTCTTCTCCACAACCACCATTCTATTCCACATATAGTGCTATGTCCATGGCTCACGCTCATGTATTGCGTGAAGATTGAAAAAGTTTGAGAACATCAAAAGTATGAAACAATTGCTTGACTTGTCATCGGGGTTGTGCATGATTAAATACTTTGTGTGATGAAGATAGAGCATAGCCATACTATATGATTTTATAGGGATAACTTTCTTTGGCCATGTTATTTTGAGAAGACATGATTGCTTTGTTAGTATGCTTGAAGTGTTATTATTTTTTATGTCAATATTAAACTTTTATCTTGAATCTTTCGGATCTGAACATTCATGCCACAATAGAGAAGAATACATTGAGAAATATGCTCGGTAGCATTCCACATCAACAATTCTGTTTTTATCATCTACCTACTCGAGGACGAGCAGGAATTAAGCTTGGGGATGCTTGATACGTATCCAACATATCTATAATTTTTTATTGTTCCATGCTATTATATTATCTGTTTTGGATGTTTAATGGTCTTTACTATGCACTTTTATATTATTGCAAATAGCTGTTTTTTTGCCTATTTTAGTGTTTCACAGAAAAGGAATATCAAACAGAGCCCAAATAGAATGAAACCTTCAGGAGAGTTATTTTTGGAACAAACGCAATCCAGGAGACTTGGAGTGGGCGTCAAGAAAGAAACGAGGAGGCCACGAGGCAGGAGGGCGTGCCTAGGGGGGTAGGCGCACCCCCACCCTCGCGGGCCCCTCCTGGCTCCACCGACCTACTTCTTTCGCCTATATATACTCATATACCCTGAAAACATCCGAGAACTCCACGAAACCCTATTTCCACCGCCGCAACCTTCTGTACCCGTGAGATACCATCTTGGGGCCTTTTCCGGCACTCCGCCGAAGGGGGAATCGATCACGGAGGGCTTCTACATCAACACCATAGCCTCTCCGATGATGTTTGAGTAGTTTACCACAGACCTTAGGGTCCATAGTTATTAGCTAGATGGCTTCTTCTCTCTCTTTGGATCTCAATACAAAGTTCTCCTTGATTCTCTTGGAGATCTATTCGATGTAATTATTTTTGCGGTGTGTTTGTCGAGATCCGAAGAATTGTGGGTTTATGATCAAGATTATCTATGAACAATATTTGAATCTTCTCTGAACTCTTTTATGCATGATTTAATTATCTTTGCAAGTCTCTTCGACTTATCAGTTTGGTTTGGCCTACTAGATTGATCTTTCTTGCAATGGGAGAAGTGCTTAGTTTTGGGTTCAATCTTGCGGTGTCCTTTCCCAGTGACAGCAGGGGCAGCAAGGCACGTATTGTATTGTTGCCATCGAGGATAAAAAGATGGAGTTTATATAATATTGCTTGAGTTTATACCTCTACATCATGTCATCTTGCCTAATGCATTACTCTGTTCTTATGAACTTAATACTCTAGATGCATGCTGGATAGCGGTCCATGTGTGGAGTAATAGTAGTAGATGCAGAATGGTTTCGGTCTACGTGTGACATACGTGATGCCTATATACATGATCATGCCTAGATATTCTCATAACTGTGCGCTTTTTTATCAATTGCTCGACAGTAATTCGTTCACCCACCGTAAGTTATGCTATCTTGAGAGAAGCCGCTAGTGAAACCTATGGCCCCCGGGTCTATTTTCCATCATATAAGTTTCCAATCTATTTTTCTTTGCAATCTTTACTTTCAATCTATATCATAAAAAAACCAAAAATATTTATCTTATTATCTCTATCAGATCTCACTTTGGCAAGTGGTCGTGAAGGGATTGACAACCCCTTTATCACGTTGGTTGCAAGGTTCTTATTTGTTTCTGTAGGTACGAGGCGACTTGTGCGTAACCTCCTACTGGATTGATACCTTGGTTCTCAAAACTGAGGGAAATACTTACGCTACTTTGCTGCATCACCCTTTCCCTTTCAATTGAAAACCAACGCATGCTCAAGAGGTAGCACACCTCCTGTTCTTCATCGGGAGGCCAGATCTGGAGTCCGTTTGGGGCTCCGGAGAGGGGGATCTTCGTTCTTCATCATCACCAACCACTACAAAAAAAGACACATCCGTGACATTTTGGGCCGAACGAATTTTTTTCCTATCATACTTATGACACTTCTATGACGATAATTGGGACAAAACCCGGTATCATCATAGATGTGGCGGGGTCCTACTTCTATGACAAAAAATCATGACAGAAAAAATGGGCGTTTCATCCTGGCCGGGCCGGAGACGCAACTGCATGACATTCTTTGGGCCGTCCATGACGGAAAAAACCGTGGTAGAAGCGAGGGAGAGGAAAATATCGGGGAGTTCCCGGTTACTGTGGGTGGTCAGGGGCCGAGCGAAGCACGTTTCTCTCATACGTACGTGCGTGTGTGCGAGGCGTAGGGCTCTAACCAAACCCGAGCGAGGCATAGGGCTCTAACCAAACCCGAGCGATCGATCAATCCCTTGCTATTAACTGAACCCGAGTGATTCCTTCGCTACTGCTGCTAACTGAAGCCGCTCGAACACTGCTGCCTCCTTCCCTGGATGAGTAGTGAGCGTTGTTGAGGGGGTTTGGATGAACAGTTCCCGGTGAGGGGTTGGATGAACAGGAACCCTTGGTAGTAGAGGCCGTTGCCGCTGGATGAACAGTACCTCGATCGATCAAGCCGGTGGATGAACAGGACCCCGTGGAGGGCTGGTTGAACAGTAGCCGGTGGAGGGCTGGTTAAACAGTAGCTGGTGGAGGGCTGGATGAATAGTAGCCCATGGAGGGGTGGTTGAACCGGACCCCCGTGGAGAGGGCTGGTTGAACAGTAGGCGGTGGAGGAGCACGTGGGGGAGGCTGGATGAACAGGAGCCCGTGGAAGAACAGTCGCAGGTGGAGGCTGGAGGAGGTCGACGGTGGAGATGAACAGTATCCTGTGGAGTCCCGTTTTGCGGTACGCCACACCCCTCCCGATGAACAGGACCCCCCGTTTTGACCGCAACACTCCAACACAAGTCCATTTCCTCCGTTTTGTGGTACGCCACACCCCTCCCGATCAACAGCACCCTGTTTCGACCGTAGGAGGTCCGTTTCCTCCGTTTTACGGTACGCCAGACCCCTCCCGATGAACAGGATCCCGTTTCCACCGTGGTCGATCGAACACAAGGCCGTTTCCTCCGTTCTGCGGTACGCCAGGCCTCGTTTCCATCGCCTGTTCCGTCCAAGCCGGTTGGCTCCCGATGAACAGCACGCGTTCCGTTGCCTCCCGATGAACACGACGCATTCCGTTGCCTCCCCATGAACACGACGACGACGCGGTTTCTCCGTTCCGACCTAGCCATGTACACGAGCCCTGGCCGTACATATGTGCGAGTAGGCGTTCGAGACCCCGCCCGTATGTACGTACGTGGCCGTATTTTCTTTCTTGCACCCTGGCCGCTGTATGTACATGTACATGCTACATGCGCGCCTCTACTACGACACGTGCCCTTCCTTACACGGTCACGGTTCATCGCTGCAGCCTGCAGACAGACCGATCGACCAGTATGCGACCAGAATGGTAACACTACGTATGCTTCGACTGGGTGGGTCCCGACTGTCAGGCACTTCCTTGCGTGCAAAGATGTAGGTGGTGGGTCCTAGTAGTCAGGGGGGCGAATAATTTTTTTTGCTCGTAATTTGGACGCACTTCCTTGCATGCGAAGATGTAGCTGCTGGGTCCCAGCAGTCAGGGGGTGAATCATTTTTTTGCCCGTAGTATGGACGCACTTCCTTGTGTGCAAAGATGTAGCTGGTGGGTCCCAGCAGTCAGGGGGAAATGTTTTTTTCATGAAATACGGTGGCCCGTCCGGTGGGTCCCTGATGTCAGGTGGAGGAATCATTATTTTTCGCGTACTAAGGAGGCACTTCCTTGCTGCGGCCGTGAACCCAGCTGTCAGCCTCTCCACGTACAGTACTCTTCCGATGGAAGTCGTTCCTTGACCACGTTGACCACGCCGCGCCGAGAGCACCAAGGTGGTGGATGATGGTGAGGCCTAGGAAGGGGACGATGCAGAGCCAGGTAAGACGCGGCAGTGGATGCCCACGCGGAGAGGAGTACGAGGGTTCACTGGTTCGGCTGCGGTGTGAGGATGCCGTCGCCGCTGGGCCTGGCCAGCGGTGGGAGTGGTAGGGGGAGGTGAGGCCTCCTCCGCAGCACAACCGACCACGGGAGGCAGGATCAGGCGGCACGACCGGCGCTGCTTTGGGCGGCTGGAGCAAGAAGACCAGAGGTTGAAGAATCACAACGGTCATTGGATGGACATCGTACGGTCACTGCAGCTAGAATCGTTTATATTGACTTGCCCTTGGTACGCGTCAACTTTGTAGGCCCACACGTCAGCCTCCAAAACGTTGCACCCCAGATGCCAGGGGAGGAATCATTTTTTGGGCGGATGAAGCTAGAATATCCGAGATTGAAGAAGAAGCACGACATCCGTTGGATCGACATCCAACGGTCACTGCTGCTAGAACAATGTGTTGACTATAAGTTGACAAAGCCTTGGATACATGTCAACTTAGTAGGCCCACAAGTGTGTGGCAGAGAACTTATAGCCCATTAGCGATTTGTAAGAATGCATAGCCCATTTTTGTAATGGAATTTACTACAGCCCATTTATAGTTTGTTAAAAGTACAACCCATTTTCTAGCTAGGACAACGATTAATAGTTTCAACCAACCGTTCAAAACAGAATTCAATAAAATTTCCCACATTTTGATAGGATCCGAAATATTTTTGTCCTGAAATTTCTAGTCCGATTAAATACAATTTCAATATAAATTTGTATTACGTAAAAATCCAACGAAACATTGCACGCGCAACAATTAATGAAATTAAAATTTTCAAAATCCAAAAGTAATATTTTATAAACTAATTAAGTGTTTGGTGCCTTTTTTTATAGTTACTGCCCATTTTTTATAATTACATTCCATTTATTATTTCTTAAAGCCCATTTTCTTGTTAAGCCTAATGCATCCCTCCTAGGAAAGATTTGCAGCCCAGCGGGGCGGAGAATAACAAGTTGACCCGGATTGTGTACAATTGTCAGCTCAGTTGCATTGCTGATGTTGAGAAAAAGGCCTGTGTAGTACAATACAACCTTACATGGCTACTCAGCCCACATTCAGCGACGCCGGAAAGACCCAAACAAGGCTTCTGTACAACTTTTTGAAGTAACTGAGCTCAACTAATAACTTAAGAAAAAAGTTAGAGTACAGTGGAACCTAATTAAAAGATGTCATGAGCGAAGAAATAATTCAACGGGTCCCACTTGTGCGTGTGTGTGTGTGTGTGTGTGTGTGTGTGTGAGAGAGAGAGAGAGAGAGACCCATTGGTCGATGCTCGTAAATACATCTTTCAGCCATATGCATTGATGATGCTCAGTAAAAACTTATATAGTTGACACAATCATATAGAACATCATAGCACACTGAACTTGCATACAAAAATTTCACGCAGGCGGCACAATCAGGGTGGAAACAGTGGATTGCTACGGATAGGGCTATGTTGAAACCAACGAACTCGTACATAATGTTTCATCGTCTTTATCAATGACGGGGAAATATCTGGAATGTTGTGCAAAGAAAACAGACAGACAACACAATATATAAGTTCTGCCAGAACATTAAGTTGACGTACAACCCTTTCTAAAAAATGTTTAGGTAAAAAAATAGAACAGGTCTTCTGATGAGATTCAGTTGTTACCTCAAATTAGAGCACATCCAGGCAGCCAACCCTGCCTCTTCTCCCAAAGAAGCAGTGGCCTCCGCCTCGCGATGGAGTTGGCCCTGTGCCATCCATCATTCCGAGCAACACGAGGAAAGTCTGACGTTGACTCCTGTAATGGACGTCATCGATGGACCCGGGCACCAGCGGCGGCGGTAGGGCTTCAATTGATGGATTGACCACTTCTTCGACATGCACGAACACTCGATACAGGTACATCCCCAACATGGTCCGCGGCGGCCTTGGTGGCGATGTATAGTACAACCCCAATTCCTGCACCGGTATCTCAACTCCAATCACCTTCGGTATGGTGGACGACTTCTTCATCCATGCCATAATCATTAGAGCCCAGCTGTCTGGAGGAACAAACATACTTACGAGCTCACCTCCAAGGTCGTTGATAAGCTCATTCATGGACTCGCTGTTCCAAGCACGTCGAGGCAAGCCGTGGAAGGTAAGCTTTGTTAAAAACTCAAGCTCAGAGGGCACCGAGCCCCATCCTAGGTGCCACCGATCAAAGCTCACCAGCGCGCCATCACAGAACAAACACCGGGAAGATTCAAACACACGACTGCAGTCGTAAGTTATCCGGAACCTGATTAAGAAATCAACCAATAGCGGACAGACTTCGTTGAGCAAGTCACTTATTTGGATGCCGTGCGCAATGCTAAGAGCTTTGACAAGGTCGTCCGGCGAGACGGGAGGCCGGTCGCCGTTGATGGTTACCATCAGAACTTTGCCGGCAAACTGGACATTAAGCGCCGCCATGCCACTGTTGAGCGACAGCACGCGGCGCCCGAAGGCAGGACGGACATTAGGATCTCCGGCTCAGAGATCCGCGTTGACCGGCGACATGATAGTGCGCTTGAGTATAGGGAGTACAGGAGGGGGATTTGGGGGAAATGGAGTAGGAATCAAGATTCCAGAGGTGGGGGAGGGGCGGTTGATTGGGGATGAAAAGGTAGCATGAATTTCGAACACACGCCAATATGCTCTCGGCGCGCAAGCGCATGAAAACACCGGTGGCACCACATGTCGGCCTAAGAGTCCCTATTCTTTCTTTTTTTTAGAGACTGGCCTTTTTTAGGATCTTTTGAGAGCCCGGCCTGAGTCATAATTGACCTATTTGGCATTGCGTTACTACTCAGCCCATATTCAACGACACCTCACTGGCCCAAACAAGTGTACATCATCGAAAAGACACTGAGCTCAAATTATAACTCAAAAAAAGGAGATATACTCTGAACACTGGGGAATGGTGATGCCCTCATTTAGCCCACCAGCAGTTCGAGACAATAAACAGTTCGAAACAACGATATATACAACATTCAAACACTGACTAGTGACTACTACTGACATAAACAGCAAGACATGATAGTTCATAAGAATTCTTGCTACACCACCAAAACGCACCCATCTGCAGCGCTCAGACTCTCGTGATCCAGATGAGAATGACATTCTAAATAGAGGCAACTATTACATAGTAAGAGTGACATAGACGAGGATGACCAAATGACAAGGAATATGCATAAAAAAAGAGAGAACTACCCATCCAGAACAAGCAACAAAGACAACAAGTCATTTGAAGAGGGATGATCCAATTGCGGCCCCGGTTCAGCCACCGGTGATCCGAAGACACCAGTACTCCACCCTTTCGACGCAACAGCCCAATTACCTATCAACCTGAAGGCTTGAACCACATCACTGCCTGTCGTAATTGAGACATCCAAGGATCAAAGTTAATCCGGATGCCTTTGTCATCCTCACCTTCTTTTGGCTGCAGGCTGTATCGTTGACAATCAGGGGAGTTTGCTCCCGAACTCCTAGGGCTCGCCGTGTAGACACAGTTTTCCATAGAAAATAGAGCCTCTCTACCATCAAGGTCCTTGCCAACGGTGATCTCCTGGTTAATCGGATAATTGAGTCTGAGAAACAGAGAGTATGAACCAAGGCTGTTTACCCGCCTCCAACTCAAAAATCCTGCAGGCCCCAACAAGCTGGTATCCTGCTCATAAACGTAACAGCCACTGTCCGGATACTCACATATTTCACGACGCTTGCATACAGTGGGGTTTTTACAATATAACTTTTCCGGCTCATGTGTTCGAATGATCATCAGTCTTTGGCCGTCGTCTAATTGAGCGAGGAACCAGATGTGATTCCCTGTTTTTGGCAAAGGTGGTGTGACTACAAAGGGCAGTAACTGTAGGGACATTGCATCATATCAAAAAGGATAGGCATTGTTAATGTAAGATCAGCATTGTTCAGAGTATGAGTAGGATAATGCAAGAAACAACATTGATATGTCCCTATTGGAACTTGGAGGAAAATACAGGGAAATGTATACTGGGTTCGAAAATATAGAAGTGCCATGCATGGTTATACTCATGTTATCTCACAATCAATTCTTCACAGGAAACTACCATGTCATGCATGTTATGTAATCATGTTTTGTCCTCACAAACAAATTCTTCAAGGAAACTGACATACCATGCATTGTTATATACTCATGTTCTGTGGGCAAAATTTTTGTGAGCATATTATTCTAGCTATTGATTGCTGAAGGGTGAACATAGGTATGTACACATGGTAAGCATTACAGGATTTCACTACTTCAAAATATAGAGTTCTCCATATGCACATTTGCTTCCCTAATGTATGGTTAGATGAAATCAACAGTGTGATGCATGTTTCTACATCATGAAAATTAGGAAACTAACATGGCCATTGATACACACTCATATTTAGTAGTATATAGATTACTATAAAATAAGGAGAATATCAATATCTTCCTAACAGTTTGATTATTCAGGGGTAAAAATTGGCTGTAATGACATGGTCACAATCGCATGAATTAACTCATTCCAAATATAGCTGATTTACGGCGTCTCTAATACATTGCCATAGTTCTACTCAAACTCTGCTCAAACAGGGATATGTCAATCATCACAAAAAGTTCAAACAGTGTCATGGCGTCATCATTAACATCAGACGGAAACAACTTACACGCGTCGTCCCAGCAATACGTGGTGCCATCTGCTTTGTCGATCGCGTAGATGATGCCATTGTGTTCAATAGCATCACAGAAGTGTGTATCAGCTTTGAAGACGATCCACTACGAGCTGAGCTGTCTCCAGCTAAAGAAGGCACCGGCGGAAAGATAGGCAAGTCCCTTGTCGAACAACGCAATTAGCTTGAAGTCTGCATAATCCGCATGTCGTGTGGGCACTTGGCAGATTACAATCTTCTGCAAAACAAGGTGCATCCAACTGACGACGTAATCTAGATGACTTGGACCGCGAAGGTAAAACTCTATATCATCCATCGGAGGAAGGATAATCTCATGGGAGGTCTGGAAGTTCACGAGCACCAACTTTTCCCCATCTTCTCTGATGGCAGCCATCTAGTGGGAGTTCATGCCGACCCAGTACATACCTGCAAGAAGTTTCGGGCGATGGTGATCGGATCGAAGTCGAGGGAAATGATATACGACGACCCACTACATACCTGTAAAGAAGTTTCGGCTAATGGAGGTCGGATTGAAGTCGAGGGGCATCATGTATGCCTCCGTATCATGGTGAGTAAATCTCGCAAGACCAGATAGCAGCAAGCAGAGTGTCTTGAAAAGCTTAGGCCTCGCTTCGACGATGGCCTTGTGCATGCCCCTCGAGCATGCAACCAGCCGCAGGGCACTCAACATATCCATACACGAACAACAGAGGTCGAGGACGTCACTGGGGAGATTGCTCCAATAGCGGCTCATATGGATGCTGCGTGGTTCGCGTTCGGCCATGGTGGAGTTTGGAAGGTGGGGTTTTGGGGGGCTTGATTTACCGGGGAGAAGGTTTTCGGTGCTGGAGCGGCTAGCGAGGGAATAGTGGTACTAGGGGAGGCGAGCGAGGTGAGGGTACGCGGGGGCACATTGAGATGATGAAGAGTGACCTCAGGATCTCCGGCGAGACGGAGATGGAGATGGAGTGGTGCTAGGGGAGAGGGAGACGAGGCGAGGCATGCTATACAACAGCGGTGACAGTGACTGCACAATGCACAAAGTGAGGCTGACTTAGGTAACCCGGACACGCCGCCTGGACTGGTGTCACCTCGGGTGCAGGGTCTTGTCACTTCACTATGAGGACTGGATGAATAATAGTATTTTTACCATCAAGTGTACCATAGTTGTACTACTACTACTAGTAGGAGTAGGAGGAGCTTGAGTAGCACTCTCGTGCTAGCATGTCTCTCGGTTCACTTCGTCCTCCAGGTATCATCCATATTGCGAGCAGAACCAAATTCTCGTGCATGCGGAAGCGCAAAGAAGGACTTTTCTTTTTTGAGGATAACCGCATATTCCGTAACCGTAGTAGGAACATGAGTAGTACTCC